>NW_025904837.1:174662-189657 GCF_018835915.1 Vigna umbellata
ATATATATATATACATACATATATACATACATATATATATATATATACATACATATCACTAGTAGGATAAAGGGAAATGGCTCCGGTTAATTTCGCTTATAGGCACCTGTTCTGCGACCGAGGCGAGGTAAAAAGGATAAGTTTAATGCCTCGGTTGTGAACTGAGTCAAAAAGAGATCGGTTTTTGCCTCGGTCCTCTTTTGAACCGAGACCGTATCTTAGAAAATTTTAATAAAAAAAAAATCAAAAAAGTGCTGAACCTGCTGGATCCTTTTCCTCAAACCTGTTCAGAAAATCACTCCAGGATTCATTACAGAGCATCAAAGTTCAGATACATACATTACAAAGCATATAACAAAAGCCAGTGGGATGAAAGAATCAATGTTCTTCATTATAGAGCATATAACAAATGGAAAAAAAAAATCAGAAAATAGAATCCGAAAATCATTACAGAGTATCAAAGTTCAGATACATCAGAACATAAAAAAATCATACTTCAGATACATTACAAAGCTGGAAAAAAAATCAAAGAAACCACTGGCACCCGACGGCAAGCGGCAAGCGGGTGCTAGGCCAGCGACTCCACCACTGGCACGGGCCGCACACGAACAGCACCATCTGAGAAATAAAAAGAAAAGGGAGAGAAAGGGGATCGCGATCTGGATCTGGATCTGGAAGCCGCACTCGAAGCCGTCGCACACGACGAGGTGGTGGTGGCTCCCGATGGCGGCGAGGCGAAAGGTGACGTGGAGAAGGAAGAAGAAAGCTATCGATGCGTGGTCGCGGCCACCATGGAGTTTGGACGAGAACGAAGGCGTTGTGGTGGCGGCTTGCGGGTTTGCGCGTGGTGGTCGGCGGCGTGGTTGAACGGCAGTGGTTGCGGCGACCGTAATGGCTGGTGATGGTGACGGTCTGATGATAGGGTTTGGTGGAGAGAAGAAATCGTGACGGAGGGAGGGAGGCAAAGATGAGAGCGAGAGATGAGTGCGAGAGTGCGAGAGGCTGCGAGAGTCTGCGAGAGAGGGTTTTGGTTTTAACCTAAGGATATATGCCTCGGTTATATTTAAAACCGGTGCCTAAACCCTTTACACAGCGAACCGGTGTCTAAACCATTTAAAATTTATATTATAAGCCTCGGTTGGCCTTCTACTCGAGATAGTAACATCTATAGACATCGTTTCAAATATAACCGAGGCATATAACTGCTCAATATTTACCGAAATGCCACCACACTTTTATACGCCTCGGTTTCAGTAGAACCGAGACATATATAACGCGTTAAAAGACCCTTTTTTTACTAGTGTATATATATACATACATACATATATATACATACATATACATGCATACATATACATACATACATATACATACATACATACATATACATACATACATATATACATCTATACGTATATATACATCTATACGTATATGTACATATATACGTATATGTACATATATACGTATATGTACATATATACGTATATGTACATATATATGTACGTATATATATATATATATATATATATATATAAAAGATGTTTCAAGAATATAGGTGTTGCATTTTTTTTCCTCTTATGTGGGGGCTCAACACTCTGAAAAATCTGCCGGTGTTAATATTTATTAAAAGTTGAAATATATTTTTATTAGACAAGTTGAAAGAAATACAAGTTGATGCATAAAGAAACTAAAAAATCAAATAAACTAAAGAAGAGAGTATCAGAAAGCAACTTACTACTATTCAGTACATAATCATTTCAAAATATTAACCACATCTATACCACTGAAGTACTTACTACTAATATTTAATCAAATTCACACTCTTAAAAGACTCTTTCAATATTTACATATGTTATCAGTTTATGACTATTCACCACAGAGAACTCAAAATATTCACATCCTAGTGTTGCACTAAATATGACGATATAAATTCCCACAATCATAACAAAGTTGGAAGAAGACAAGATGGAACCGTGGACATAAAATAAACCACATGAGATCATTAAAATTTGTTTTGCCATCAGTTAGAATGGTTTTGGTGCAACCAATAATAAAGATTAAAGGCTACAAAAGTACAAATGCTAAAAATATAGGATTCAATTCAATTATTTTCTTTTATTTGACCCTACCTTATATTTCTTCATTTCTTTCTATTATATTGTATACAACTGAAACAGGGTGAGGGTTGGTATTCAACCGCTCGCTCTTTCAATTGGTCTCATTTATGTTCAGCCACCACAATAAAAATATAAATAAAAACTGCTATATTTATGAACTAAAAATATACTAAACTTTTAATTTATTTTTATTGCTAAGTAAATTGAATTCAATTATATTTTTGAAATGAACAATATTATTTGATTTAAAAAAATTGAGACTTAATTTAGTAAAAAATAAATATAAAAACTAAATTAAATACGATATAATAATAGTTGAAACTAATACCATCCTATAAAACTAACATTACCACTGACATATGACAGGACACAACCTTGGCATGTGAATTTTATTTTAAAAAAATAAAATTAATAAAAATTAACATGTGACATTATTTTATACAAAACTAATGAAAAAAACTTAATTAAATACTTTTAACAACAATTACAACTTAATTGGAAAAAAATAATAATAAAGGAGTCTAATTGAATAAAAACAATGAGACGAAAATTGTATTTTAACCAAAAAAAACCACTAATGGATATGAAAATAACCTTACTAAGATCAATTAGGAATAGTACATATTGGGTACTTGTCCTATATGAAAAAGTCCATCTTGATAGATGTCACCTTACCCGTTAAATATCTATAAAAGAATATTCCTACATATAATTTATATTATTAATATTAATTAAAAAATCCTCTAACAATAATTAAAAAATATTATTAAATTCTATAATAAATAAATAAATAATATTGAGAATGTGACCCGAAAAATAATCAAAATCATATTTAACTTATAAGTAACTCCTACATTTAATTAAAATATAATAGAATAAAAAACATCTAAATCGAAAATATACTAACTAGATCTTGACCTAGACCAAACCCAAATTAAAGTTATATTAGAAATAATCTCTAATTGAAATATGTTTCTGATTTAAATATGCTTAAAGTATTTGACTATTTGATGTTTATCAATTATTATTTTTTATGGTTATATTCCATCATTTATATAGGTTTTGTATTACTTGCAAGTGAAGATTAGAAGAAGCTAATATTCTTGCATATGACGATTTATTTTCTAAGGAAAGCGTACATATTAAGTCTAATTACGTTAAAAATTTCACATTAGCGTGTATTCTTGTATTATGATATTGATTTGATTTATTTATGATAAAAAATAATGAATCATACTGGCTTATTTCTGTGATTTTTTTATATAGTTCTTAGACACGGGTTACGCTACTTTTAGATGTACAAGGGGTCATATTAACTTTTAATACGATCAAATTGTTTATTTTATTTTATTCTTTCTTTCTTATATTCAGATTCCAATAGAGAATTCTTTTAACACAAATTTTAATTTGTCATTAATTTAAAATTTTAAAAATATGTTTCAATGATATCAATTCACAATTTTAAGAACTTTTAACCAATGATAATAAAACAAGACTAGGTATAACATAAAATGGGAACAAATAATTATGAAGTTATTATATATCACTAAATCTAGAATAATATGACATATTGGAATAGTTTCTGACAAACGTGTACATGGTCACTAATTAATATACGACAACAAATATAAGAATCACGGTTTTGATTTTATATTTTTTTTCTCATTCGTTCCTGTTTTATTTATAGATTGAATATAATTTTAATCTCTAAACTTCGACATACATTTTAAATTTCTTCATGTTCCAAATTTTAATATAATTTAATTTTAAATTTTAATATAATTTAATCTTAAATTTTAAAAATAAGTAAATATGATTTTTTAAATTTAATTATATTAAATTTTTTAAACGTGTCAAACTTATTTTAAAATAACATTTAAGTGTTTATAATATTTGTAATTTATTTTGGTTTAAATATTAGTTTGAAATACAATTTAACAAATTCAAAAAATTAATAGATTAATTCAAAAAGAACTTTTACTTTTTAAGCTTAAAGAAAAATGTATTAAAATTTAAAAAATAATAAATATTAATTTTAAATCAAAATTAAGAGACTAAAAATATATTTAATATTTATATTAAAGAATTCAATTAAGTTTTTTTTTTTCTTTCTTTATGTTCTATTTCAAAACCATCTTAACACCAATTTAACAAAAAAAAAACTACATATTTTAAAATAAAATGAAAATTAAATTAAAAAAATAAAAAAATAAAAAAATAAAACATTGGATTAAATCAACCTTACAAATATTAAGATAAAAAATTATAGAGAAGGAAAGACCGAAAATGAAAGACCTTGAATGCGAGATTCAAAGGTCAATAGGGGGGACTCACCAAAATGAATAGTGGAAATGAGAGAAAATCTGTTTCCCTTTTATTGGTTTTGAAGAATGTGATGAACTTTTTGAATAGTTTTTCTCGGGACAATGAAACTGACAACACTACTCTAAAAATGGAGTTAACTAAACTTCACTCAATCCTATCAATTTGAATACATCATTTAACAATTCAATTTTCTTAACTAGTATAATTCAATCAAAATTAAAATATTTTACAATGAATACTTCAAGTATAATATCTAACACTTGAACTATAATATCTATTTTTACAAATTCTTCCAAGTATAAGTTAAAAAAGAATTAAAAAATAGAGTAGTATAAAAAATAAGATTCGTAAATATTAAGTTTTAAGATTTTATATTAAAAAGTGATACCAGGTTTCTTCTATAAACAATTCTCTTATGAATCGATAAATAATTCTAAAATTCAAAATATCAAGTGAATTGGAGAAAAGTGACTCATTTATAAAATATATAAACCAACTACATAAAATATATTTTCATCCACCTTATATTATATCCAAAAATTTATAAAAATAAGAACATGCTACACGTATTATAGAAATTTTATGGATTAAATATGTTTTTAGTTCCTAAACTATCAAGCGAATTTGTTTTTAGTCTCTCTTCCATAGTAAGATACATTTTAGTTCCATACTAAAATGTACGTTACTTTAAAAGAGAAACTAAAAACAAATTCGCTTGATAGTTTAGAGACTAAAAACATATTTAATCCAAATTTTATCTAAAGTCATTATTTATAATAATAAAATATGGTTTCTTAAATAGTAGAGTGAAGTTGCGGTTGTTAATGTTATTGTGGTTATTTAAATGATTTGGAGGATGAAAAATTACATAGATTTCAAAATCTAATTTTTCTTTTTTTATATATGGTTGAAATAAATTTAAGAAGCATATCAATAATATTATCTTTAATTTTTTGGTGTTAGAAATTTTTGAATATTCAAATTAAAGAAGGTTGGATTTATTATGGACATAATATGATAAGTTTCATATCCTAATTGTGTGACACCCGGGCACTGATAAGAGGGCGGGGAGTGACGCCGGTGCAGGGAGCATGGTGCAGGGGGCACAGACAATGAGCGGCTCCTGGCAAGGCTTCCGGTGGAAGGGGCACATGGATGAATCGAACATACATCGGAATGAGAGGGATCTGGAGACTGTGTAGGTATGGGACTATACAGTTGAAAGATAGCTTAAAGGAATTGATTTGGCTACTCATATCACCAAAATGCATTTACTTTTCGGTAGCCTGACCCATAAGAACTCCATGGTTAAGCGTGCTTAGCTTGGAAGTTGGTGGGCATGTGACACCCGGGCACTGATAAGAGGGCGGGGATTGCTGGGACGTTACAAATTGGCTTAAGGTGAATATTGATACTGCAACTAGGGATTGTACTAATTTAACTTCATGTATTGATATTTTTAAAGAAAGTGGAATACATACGCGTGGGTAGTTTTTTTAACTTTTTTTGTAAGGATATAAACTTTTATTTATGCTGAGTTTATGAAAGACATTTATGATTTGGAGCATGTTGGGACGAGAGCTTTTAAAGGCTTTGATTAGAAAGTTATTCTTCTTTAGTCTATTATGTTTTTTTTGGATTAACCATTGGTTCTTAGAGTCTTAAAGAGAGATGACATTAGTGGTTGCATTTTCTTACATACATGTAGTTCAAAATTACTTTTTGTAGAAAAAAACTATTGTTATGATAAATTAGTTAATTTAGCTTTTTGAGAATAATATAGGTGGTTTAATTTTTTACCTCCATATATTTATTTTAGATTTTTTCATAATAGTGTATATTTTGCTTTTGTCTCGTGAAGTATAAATTTTATCATGGGTTTTATAACACCCTTTCAAGTTCAAGATGATACTAAAAACTTAGAAATATTTCTTGAATGTTCTGTATTTATTTTGCATCAAAAATAAAATTAAAATAGTTCATTTATTTCATTAAATAAATGTTTCACTCGATAAAATTTATTTCAAAATAGAAAATAATTAAAAATATTCAATAATTAAAATTTATCCAAAATACATGTGAAATAAAAGAGTATTCATTCCCAAACAAATCCCAAGTTCCTCGTTGTAGTGCATCTGAACCTCTGCGTATTATATACTCATGTATAACACAAGTCATATCATCTTTACAATGAACACTACAACCACAAACGCGTAATGGTAAACCAACTTAAAAAGAAAACATAATAAATAAACTTACAAATATATAATAATGACACGTGATAACATGCTTTTGTTAATTTATATATATATATATAAACCAAGTTGCTAACAAAAAAAATCCCTTTTTTAACTTTAATATATGTTATACAAAAACAACACCGCAATTATCAAATCTATAAACAAAATAACTCAGCCGTTGCGAAACCAAAAGAAAAATATTTAACCTATGTATCACTTTAATATTTAAAGCAACTTTTCTTTTTCAAATAAAATAATACTTTTTATATATATTAAATTACCTCCACATATAACATCCATTAGTAATATATAGACTTAATATCTCTTTTGATCCCTAGAAAGAGAGAGAATGTTCAAATTCATCCTATCTTTTTTAAAAAGTTAAAAAAGGTCCCAACTTGTGAAAAAACTGTTCAAGTTAATCTTTTTTAGTTACGATGTCAAATTTTTAACGGTGCAGCTGCCACTCTGGACAAAACAGAATGATGTGTCTAGTTTATGTTATTGCGTGGCAGTATGAGGTTAAATGAGATGTAAAATTTAAATTTAAAAAAAATTTGAGAGGGTAGGGCTGCTTGTTCTGCGTTGAGGAAGATGCAGATGTTGATGCCGCGATGAAGATTGACGATGAAGGATTTGCTTGCAGATTAAGAGTTTGATGTGATGTGCTGATGGCGAATCTTGGTTTTGCGAGAGGGTTGGACGATTTTTTTCGCCATCAGCACATCAAACTCTTCGAACCTACAAGCAAATCCTTCATTGTGCCATCAACATCTGCATCTTCTTCAACGTAGAGCAAGCAGTCCCTACCCTCTGTCAACATTTTTTTTAAATTTAAATTTTACATGTCATTTAACCTCACACTGCCACGCAATGACATAAACTAGACATGTCATTATGTTTTGTCACAACTGCACCGTTAAAAATTTCACGCCGTAACAAAAGAAGATTAACTTGAACATTTTTTTCACAAGTTGGGACCTTTTTTAACTTTTTAAAAAAGTAGGATGAATTTGAACATTCCCCCTTTTTCGAGGGACTAAAAGAGGGTATTAAGCCTAATATATATAAATATATATAAACTCATCAAACAAAAACTTTCTTTTGCTATCAACTAATATTTTGGTGTGATTCCATGCTTTGCATTATTTTATTTTTTCATTTTAAAAATGTTTTATATAATAATAAATGATTGATGAATTTTTGAATACTACCATAATATTAACGTTTATAATATTAACATGACCTTATTTAGACAACATCAAATGAAACCATTTATAAAAAAAACATATTATTCATTTTAACAACCACAGCCGCCGAAAGTTTATAAAAGAAGAAAAGACTAAAAACTTTTTAAATAATTTTTCTCTCAAACCATCGTTTATACTAATGGAATCAAAATTTCTTACAGAATATAAGACTAAAAGAAACTAAAAAAATATGGTAATTACTAAAATAAATATTTACTTTTAATAACCACTCAAAATTATTTAAATGATAAAATATAATAATTTCAATTTTTTGAAATATACAAGAAGATATACCAATAGAGTAATTGTTCAGAAAGATTAAACTGATATTTAAAATTGATCTAGAGTAAGTCTAGGTTTAGCCTTATTATTTATAATTTTATCAAGTTTAGAGTAAAATTGATTTAATTATAAACGTAAATGAGTAATTAAAAATAATGATACTATGTAGCCGTTCATGATGCCCGTCAAAACGACCCTTGTCACATTCAAACATGTTGGTAGTAGCTTTTGAAATTGCATGCTTTTACTTTTGCTGTCCTTTAATCAAACTTTTCATACCTATTATCTCAATTAACCTCCTTACTTTTATTTAGGTTAATAGCCTTATGGGTCTAGTCTGTAAGAGACTCAAATAAACTTTTAACTTTAATTAAGGTTTAAATGGGTAAAGTTAGTTTAGAATTCCAATATAATTATTTTCATTATTATTACCAAAATAACATTCTTCTACATATCTTGAAGTGTACGTTTTCAGAGAGAAGAAAAAAACATAGGATAAATTAAAATATAATAAAAGGTAATATGATAAAAAGAAATGGGACAAATTTAAGATAAACAATTAAGCAATAGATGAAAAAACGACAAACACAAACACTAATGAGAAATTGAATATACATACACACACATATATATATTTAATTAATTAAGATAATTTCGTGAAATTTGAGTATTTTAATTGAGTTCTTATTAAATTTTATTGATATTGGTACTTTCATATTTTGAAATTTAGTTTATGTCACTTAATTTTCATTAGCAAAGTGATGTGATTGTTATAGTATTTTGTCACTTGCTTATTTGTTGTCTTCAGTTGTTAATAAATGAGAAATTATGCAATTAATAAAAAAATGATATGTAATTATTGTAAAATGATAAATAATTTTTAGGTCATTGTTGAGAAAGTATTAGATAAGAAGGTGGTCAGATAATTTCTTCTAAGGAATATGAAATTCTAATCGCCATTGTTATTCGAGTTAAATATATTTTTTATTTTTTATTTTTCAGTAAAAATTGAAACTAGTGAATATTAATCTAGTTTTTTAACTTTATAAATGAATGAAGTTATTTTAACAAAATTTTATTAAATTTATTTAATATTTAAAATACATTTAAAATATTAAATAAAATTAATAAATATAATTAAAATAATTAAATTCATGCAATTCTAAGAATAAAAGATTAAATTGATTCAAAATTTTGAAAAGAAATTAATTATAATTTTTACTGAAAATTAAGAAACTAAAAATATATTTATTATTATCTAACTTATCAATAAAAATCATTCATATTTTATATTAATTATAATATCATTTTAAATTAATCATAACCTTTCATATTTTTTAACCTGTGAAAATAAATAGGCAATATGACGGAATAAAATAATAATCATATCACTTAACTAAAAAAATTTAAACAATAATAACTCAATCTAATTAAAAAATATAAATTTTTTAAATATTTAATAAATAAAATTTAACTATAATATTAAGTTGAATCTTAATATATATATATATATATATATATATATATATATATATATATATATATATTATCAATTAAGATAATAGAAAACTGAGTTTTAATAAAGCAATCACATCTGAATTTCAATAAACGTGGTGGAATGGTATTTATTTATATTTCATATTGGGTGTAGAAAACGAAAAGGATAAGCACTATGCAAAAATTAGAATAAAGCAACGCGTGCTTTTGCGCGGAATCGTCGAAAAATAGGGATGAAACATTCCACACACTTTTTAATCACATCTCTTTATTCCTAATATGGACTAAAGCTAGTTGAATTCCAAGCACGCTTAGATTTCTTTAAGTGAACTGTGTTATTACACAAAACACTTTTCACAAAAGCATTCGATATCACTTATTATGTCATATAGAATAAGGTGTCAATTTTATAATATTTAGCTACTTTTCTATATTGATATGTAATGATGGATTTAGAAACCACCATGCTATACCATTTAAGAATTTCATCTATGTAGAAAACATGTTTCAGGATATTTGAGAGACAAATAATATATAAAGAAGCAATATTTGACCAAATAGTCATGGGGATGTGAAAGTGCTTATGAATATCCTTAAACATGGTAAGATAAAAGGACAACTAGTAAAGAAATGGATGACAAAAACATCAAAGTTGATTGAGCAAACTCACTATGATTTTATATTAACCTCACTATGATTGAGCAAATTCTTGTGTTTATCACTTAGGCAAAATTGTAGAAAATGTTCCCTTACTCTTTCATGATGTACAAAAAATATCCCAACTCAATTATGACACAATTTTTATATGTAATTTGTTGTCCTAAAAAAGATGTAACTTATTGTTTCCTTATTATTTTCACACATTTCTCAACTCTATTTATTTAACATCACTTTAATTCTCCAAAACTTATCGGACATGACTTCATCTTCACCTTTGATTCCATTTTGTAACTTCTTATATGTAGACTTTACATATAGACTTTTGTTTCTTCATCCTTCCATTCGCAATCATCGCCACTATCCCTAACTAATGTACACTCATGTAATTGGTTCTGTATTGCATTATTAAGTGGTTTTTCCCATTTAAACCACTCTTTTATCCATTTGAGGTTCCATATCCATTAGTTTTCATACCAATGCCAAAATTCCCCTAGTTTAACATGTTTTAGGCTTGAATTAGCAAAGAGTTTAAGATATATATCCCTCAAAACAAATTTTCCTAATCAAGTGTTCCCAAAATTGTATTTTGTTTCTTAATTCTACTTTCTAGAAAATTCTACTACCAAACCAATTACCACTTTGTTCTGCCCCACACATTATCATAATATCTAACCACCATCCTAAGCCTTTAATCTGATTCTTACCTAGTGCTCTCCATGACCCATATTTTGACATAAAGATGTTCTAGGCTGACCTCTCCAGGCGGCCCTACAGGTCGAACTCCTCTAGACCAAGCTTTTCAGACCAAGCTTTTCAGGCCAAGCTCTTTAGGTTGAGCTCTTACAGGTCAAGCACCTACACGCAACCTCTTCTAGGATGATCACCTCCTAGTTGAACATTCTAGGCCGACTTCCTCTTTGTCGAGCTCATACGAGCCAAGCTCTAACAGTTCAAACTCCTCCAGGCCAACCTCCTTCAGGCTAAGTTCTTTTAGGCCAACCTCCTCTAGGACGAGATCCTACAACCTAAGCTATTATAGGCCAACCTCTTCAAGGTCGATCTCATCCAAGTTGAGCTCTCTAGGTTGACTTCCTCCAGTTTGAGGTCGTACACTTTGAGCTCTTACATTCTGGCTAGCTCGACCATCTCGGCCATATCTCCATATCGGTCATCCCGTCAACCTGTTAGCACGTTTATCAGGCATATCCCGTCCACCCAGGCTAGGTTGACCAGCCCAACCATCTCGTCCATCTGACAAAGCTACTTAGCCCGACCACATCTGCCATCCTGTCAACTCATCAACATGGCCATCAAGCCAGCCCTACCATCTTGACCAACCAGTCCATCCAATCTATCTCGGAATCCCAAGCTAGTTCGACTAACCGGTACATCTCGACCATTCACCTAATTCGTCCATCCCATCCATCCCTACCAACCTGGATAGCACGACCAATACGACAAACTTGACCATCACAACAAATTGGCCATCTCGTCAGTCTGCTAACAAGACCATCAAGTCAGCCTAACCATCTTGGTCAACTAATCCATCCAATCTATCCTAGACACACAAGCCATATTGGATAATCAATCTTTCCAAACCATTCATCCAACCCATTTATCTTGTCCAACTTGGCAAGCTCGGCCAACTCGACCGCTCATCATGGATGGCCATTTTTATTTGTTGAGATTAGTTATAAAACGTAAAATTATTGGGTAATTTTATGTTGTTAATGATATATGTTTTTTCAATTCTTCTTAGTATTCAATTTTCATGCTTAATGCTTAATGTGGATTGATTCCATGCTTGATTTATGGTTCTTGATGTATTGAGAAACATGACTTGAATCTATAACTGAAATTGAACACCTAATGGAGCTTGTATATAGGGATAAAACATGATTTATTACTAATCTTAAGACTCTTGAACTTACTGCACAATTGCTCGTTGATGATTCAAGAGATTGGAACTTGATGAGTGATCATAGGCCCAAAGGCTCTAGGGATAGAATTTGAGTATAATTGTGAGTTGATTTTGACATGAATATGAAATTGAGATGATTACTAATGAATGAGAATTAAGTGGATGAACTTTAATCTTAATAAATTATAAATGCTTTATGTTAAATTTCTGGTTGCACCAACTATTTGATAAAAAAAACAAAAAGAATTTCTTTGTGTTTTTATGAACTTTGTGGTCTAATTGAATTATTGACTACAAGAGTTGTTGAGTGTTGCATAAGTCCCTTGGGAGATAACAATATATTTACTTATTACTTGCTACCTTGGGATAGGTACACTTTTGTCGTTGGTTTTATAGCCAATCACTAGTACAATATAGAGAAACGACAGCGGTTATTTTCGCTTATACGCAGCGATTCTACAACCGAGGCATATACAGGCAAGGTAAAAAGGGGTAGGCTTTTTGCCTCGGTTCTAAATCGAGGCAAAAAGGTGTGTGCTTTTGCCTCGGTTCAAATCCAACCAAGGCAATATAGGGGTTTTTTTCTTATTTTTGTGTTTTTTTTTTGCGATTTGCTAGGTCAGACATTAGTCCTTGGCCGCAATCCATCAACGTCCACTGAAATGCAACCTCCAAATCACTACAAGAACAAGGAGAACAATGCAACCTTCAAATCACTACAAGAACAAGGACAGCGTGCTCCCACCACCACCAGCAGAGAATCAATCAAACAAAAACAACCCATTCGAAATCAGAAAAAGGGGAGGGAAGGAGGCTTCCTCCTTCGCTGCGAATCAAAATGGAGAGAAGAAGAAGAAGAAGAAGAAGAAGAGTGGCCACTGCGCCCTTGTGCCCCGGCTGCGCCCCCGTCGCGTTTCCGTCGCGCCATTGATGATCCCTCCAAGTTGGTTGTCCGCGCGAGACGAAGAACCCTAGGCTAGGTTGGATCGGAACAAGAGGAGGAAGGAACAGAGAAGAGGAAGGAAGACTCCCTCTTGGCAACGTGAAAGAAAATGGGAGAACAAGAGGAGTGGCGCAACACCACAAACAAGAGGAGCGGCGCAATACCATGCCTGTTCACGAAATTTAACCTTAAACAGATGTTATCACCTCAGTTCTTTTTTAACCGAGGCAATAAGGGTCTACGTCATCGGTTCTATAAAGAACCGATGCCTAAACCCTCTAAAAAAAATAAAAAATTTCAACAAGGTCTACGACCTCGGTTCTATAAAGAACCGATGCCTAAACCCTCTCAAAAAAATAAAATAAAATATTTTAGCTATTTTATGCCTCGGTTCTTTAAACAACCGAGGTAATAGACCTTTGCGATAATTACAAAAATGCCTCCGCGTCAGTTTTAGGCATTGGTTCCTTATGAACCAAGGCATATACTTTTCTGATAATTACATAAATGCCACCGCGTCAGTTTTAGGCATCAGTTCTTTTTGAACCGAGTCATACGTTTGTGATAATTACAAAAATGCCACCGCACCATTTTTTGCTTCGGTTACAACTAAATCGATGTTTAATGCACGAGTTAAAATCCTTTTCTTTTACTAGTGAATAATCACTTAGGCAAGGTAAGCCATCCACTCCATCCAAACAATCCAATTAGCCTGTTCATCCTGACCATCTTGGCCAATCTGTCCAACACGATCAACCTAACCAACCTGGCCATCACGCGAGATCGATCATCATGTTGGCCCGTCTGCACGACCATAAAGCCAGCCCGACCATCAAGGCAACTTGGCAAGTAGTCCATGCAGTCTATCCCAACCATCCCAATCATTATGGCCAAGTCGCTTAACCCAACCATCATGCCAGATCGGTCATTCCGTCAGCATGTTAGGATGACCATAAAGCTATCCTGGCCAGCCAATCCATTTAGTTTAATGTCGAGCTCTATAAGGAGAGGATTGCTGCTAAGCTAAGATGAGAAGAGAATTATCAAATGAGTGAACTGGTAACCTATTAAATTAATGGGTATTTAAGAGCATGAAATTGGAGTGTCACATTCTAATTTTTTAAAAGTAGTGAAATGTCAAATCAATGTAGATACAGATGAGCATAAAAGTCATGGTTAAGAACATGTGTCAATCAAGTACAGTAGGTATTCTGGAGCAAGTTGAGCTCGTCCAGATCGAGCTCTCTAGGTCAACTTCCTCTAGGTCGAGCTCCTATAGTCTGAGTCCTCTAGGCCAATCTCCTCCAAGATGACCTCCTATAGGCCGAGCTCTTACAGTCCAAGCTTCCAATCCGAGCTCCTCAAGCTAACCTCCTCTAAACTATAGCGACCTATCCAAGCTGAGCTTCCAACCTGAACTCCTTTAGGCTAAGTTTCTACAAGTCGACCTCCTCCAGATCAACCTCTTTTGAGCTCTCCAAGTCAACCTCCTCCAGGCCAACCTCCTCTAGGTTAATCTTCTCTAGACCAACTTTCTCTAAGCCCAATCAGTCAGTTTATCCATTCTGGTAACCTATTAAATAAGTAGGTATTTAAGAGCACAAAATTAAACTATGCATTCTAATTTTTTAAAAGTTGTGAACTGACAAGCTAATACAAATGCAAATGACCGAAAAAGGCCATGATTTGAAATAGGTGTCAATCAAGTAGAGCGGGTATTTTGAGATTTTCCTTAGGATTTTGTTTATATATATATA
>NW_025904837.1:190685-232418 GCF_018835915.1 Vigna umbellata
ATATATATATATATATATATATATATATATATATATATTTAATTACTCTAATGATGACAAAGTGCTATAAATTTCACATGTGCTCTATGGATCATTAAATATGATTTTCTACCGTGTATACTATCAAAGAATTTAATCAAGAGTTTATGAAACTGGCAGTTTGAAACTGAAAAGCACATTAAAGGATAATTCTTATTTTTTGCATTAATTTTTCATAATACAGAATATTATTGAAATTGGGACATCAAAATCTTTACTTAAAAAATAATTATTATAAAAATAAAATTAACATATTTATTAAACATTAATTAGTAAAAATATTTTAAAAAATTAGGATTCAAAAACTTATTTAATACATAAATTATTTATATAGCGTTGTTAAAATGGTTGCAATTTGTGAAGCACCATATATCCACACTGAGTTAAATTGAATTTTATTTTAAAATTTGATATAGACCAATCTTTACATTTTAGCATTCTATATGAATGCTACTAGCTCATTTTTAAAGTTACAGATCTTTTAGTAAATAAATAATAATTTTTTAAAATCTATTTTCCATATTTATCCTTAAAAGAAGTTACTATAAACTTAATATATGTTAAAATAAATATTAGTATATTTTATTTTTATTATAAAAAATTATAATTGATAATTATAATATTATTAGTTTTATTTAAATTCTGTTAATAATTAACATAATTAAATAAGTGCTTAATTTTTAATAATTATTAGATGTGTTCATAAAAAAATTAATGTTAATTAATATACAATTACAATTAAAGAATCATTAAGAAATGTTTAGATATATAAGAGGAACAATTATTCTCTTTTCATGGTGCAAAACATTTAAAATCTTGTAAGGATAGTAGTATCCCATGTCTGTGAGAATAAATGCCATAATATTTTGTACACTTTTTTTGTTTGGATTCTATTTTTTTACTAGTAAATATTTATCAACGGTTTTGTTATCATAGTCACGACTTTATAAATTTTTAATAGATAAAGATATTTTGATACACATAAACTTTTTATGTTCATTTAATATTTTTTCTTTTACTTTTTTTTCTTTTAATGAATACAAAAAAATTTATTCTCTTATAACTATTTCATTTTTATACAATATATTAAATGTTAAATGAGTGTAAAAGTGTGTATCATATCATTACTCTTATCAATAAAATTTACGGATAAATTATTTATTGACAGTTTTTTATTTCTTATTCAATATACAATATTTTTTAATATTTAATTAAATTATTTTTTTAAAAAACACTATTTAATGTCAATAAACAATATAAAACATGAAATTAAAATATATTTTTTTTCTCTTCTTATCTCTTGATCGTTAGTATAGTTTGTGTTCATATATGATTTTTTTTCTCCTTATTTTATCTTATGTATTTTAGTTTTAATATCTATTTTGATCATCTTATTTGTTAGTTTTGTTCAAGGTAATTCTTCTATTTTTGAATTGTTTAAAGTGGTTCTATATTTTGTAAAAATGGTTCAATTTGATCTTTTATATTAACGGCGTTTAAAACCCTAATGACGTAATGTCCACGTTAACCAATATTCAATGAGTTGTCCAGTTTTAAAATAATGGCAACATCAAAAGTGACATGACAATGTTAAAAGTCCTTCACCTTAATTAAACCTTCTTTATTATAATTAAATTTACTTTACCTTCATTAAACCCCAATTTACTATCATGAAACTCTAATTAGGAACTTCTTCCCCTCTCTGTTTTTTAGTTCTCGGATAGACCTAGCCTTGGAGTGTCCTTGTGAGTTTAGTTGGGTTTTCTTCTTCTCCTTTATCTTTGTTCGAACTCGTGAATAATTGGCTGGGTTGAATTTAGGTTATGCTATTTGGGGGTTTTGTTCTTGATTTTTCTCTATATAGGTTTTGATCTCGCGATTTGGGGCCAGAGTTTTGATTTGGATTCTGTTATTTGGGGTTTCTATTCTTGATTTTTCTCTACATGTTTTGATCTTGCGATTTAGGACTAGGGTTTTGATTTGGGTGTTGTTATTTCAGGTTTTTATTCTTGATTCTTCTCTATAGGTTTTGATCTTGCGATTTGGGATAGGATTTTGATTTGAGATTCTAGAATTTTTTTCGTTTGGAAGGTGATAGTTGCAGTTTGTGATTTTTTGATGGTGGTTTGGTTTGGGGTCTCTAGTGGTGGTTTGGGTGTGAGTAGCAGCTGAGGATGTGTCTAGCTTGAAGAAGGTGAGAAACTATTTAAAATAAAATAAAATAAAATAAAAAGTGAAATAAAAACTTTTAACATTGCCACGTCACATGACCACGTATTTTAAAACTGGATAGCTCATTAAAATATTGACTAAGGTAGACAGCCGTCAGCAAAAAAGACTAAATTGAACAATTTTTATACAAAAAAGGTGACCACTTTGAACATCTCAAAAATTTAAAAATAAGAGGACCACTTTAAACAAAACTAACAAATAAGAATACCAAAATAGATATTGAACATGTATTTTATTCAAATATATTGAATTTTAATCGAATTTTAAACTTTAAAATTAACAATTTAATACATTTTATTTTTAAAGTATTATGATTAAACAGTGAGAGAGGATCTCCTTAACACGACAAAATTTTCCTAACACAACAAATACAGAGTATGTAATCATTAATTGCGCAAAAGAATTTAAAATTATACTATATAGAGTTCAACAACAAATTGATTTAATATTATTAATCTGTATCAGTTGAGAATTGAGATAGATATGGTTGTTGATTTGTTTAGTGAATATATGCGAATGAGCCTAATTTTCCAATTAATTAGCGCGTCTTCCTCGTTTAGAACTTATTATCCAATAGAAAGCCACTTTGCATTTTTAATAATGTTTAAGAAATATCACAGAATATGCAGTGTAACCTTCTCATTCCAAATTAATAACCCCTTGCTGTGTGCGGACGGTAATATTAGGTCTCACAAGTGCTCTTTGTTGACAAAACACAAACCTTATTAAACTAACAAAATTTTGTTTCATTTTATTTATGCTTTGATTTTCATTTTTAGGGACTTCTCTTGGACATACACAACATATAAATATATTAAGAAAAATAAATACTTAAAACAAAAATATGAGTAATTAATTAATATAATTTTAATCATATTGTTATCTCTCTTGGGTGTGTCAGTTTTATATCTACAAATCTCTGACCTTGTTTTTCTTTTATCTTCCAATAATTTAACATTTTTATAAGTAATTTTTTTCCTCAAATTTAGCATCTCTTTTTGGTTTCTTGTAAATAAGGCACAAAAAATCTCACATTCTTATGAAATTTTAGTTATTTTATTTATAGAATAAACAAAATATAAAGTTTGGAAGATTTTTATACTATATTTTTATGTTAAACGATTAAAATAATCGCGATATTAATACGAATTATCTTCGTTGATACAATGATTAACATCTTAGTCAACTCATACTTCCTCTTTAGATAATTTATTTCATACTAAGAATAACTTCACTAGGGTTGAAACTCTACCCCACTTGATTAAAAAACATAAATCGCTATCACTTGGTCTCAACAATATTGATAATTTAAATCAATTTTTTATTATAAATATAATTTTTATTACTCAAATGTTCTGTGTGGATTTGGATATGCTGATACCTTAAAGAGGTTTTATAACAATATTTCAATTCATTAAACGTAATGGAGTGGTTTTATGATTTCGTATAAATTGAAGAGTCATATAAATTGGATAAAAAAAAATACTAAAAACGTATTTTTCATTTAATCAGGAATCCATTTCAAAATTAATTAGTGAAACACATATATTTCAATGAATAAAAAGTGAGTATTAAAAAATACTTTTACAGAATTAAAAATATAATGTTAAAAAGTCTATATACCTTAAAATCAATTACGTATATGTAACAAACTTAATAAAATCTAATCAATCCTATAAAGTTTTGAAACTTATAAAATATAAACAAATCATGTGTACATATATAGTATATCTGAAATCATACCATCAAAATTTGACCATTTCTATTAAATATATTGTTCAATAATAAATAAATGTATTATTTAAAAGAGATTTTATTCCTAATATTTCTCAGGAATTGAATGATTTTGTATAATGTGAGTAAATTGACCTTCGTTACGTATATATTTGAATATTAATGATTTATTCACACAATTTGAATATTGCTTAAATTAAATTTATTTTGAGGCTTATGTTCAATGACTAAATAAACTTCGTGTTATTTATAGTGAGAAATGTTAACTCAAAACAACTTCCATGTACTATTTATTGTTACTTCTTTATTGGTGTTGGAGTTTTATTGAACATAATACATCTTAGTATTTCTTTTTCATTCCATAATTTTTGTGTTAATTTTATAATTTTGCATATTTATTAAAAATACAAATATTAGCTAGAGATTATATATGTCAGTTCTCATGAATTTTATATCTTTGTGTGAGTACATAGTCAGAAAATCAAACAAACAGATTGAGGTAAGAGAGTAACAAACTGCAATTTATTGAATTGAATCTTGACATTGTCCGAATTAAGGGATTGGATACAACAAAAGAACCCTGAAAAGCAAACTGATCATTGGAAACTAAACCTATTGCTTGCTGCATGTGTAAAAAAAAATTAAAAATAAATGGATTATGGCAAAGGAAATTGTTGGAGCCTAAACCAATCAATTAAGCTGATTAATTTAGGGCATAAATTGATTGATGTTAGAGGACGTATATGGATCTCCTCTGAGAGCACATACAGGCCAAAGAAAAAACAAAAGAACTTATTAATATTATAATGTTCAGTATTCTATAAAAAAAAAAAATTAGTATTCACTGTTTTCTCTTCATGTTTTTTCGCTCTTCTTCTACCTCCAGTAAGTTCATCATCACTGCATCTGAAGCATCTCTCAGTATCTCCGACCAGTCCCTGAAAACGCATCAAATTGAACATTTTTGCATTAATTAACCAAAACAATTTAACAATTACTGAAAAATAAAACAAAATTGATACTGTTAATTATAGTGTAAGATAATTTTTTGGCCATCATTGACAGATGGTATTTTTAATTTAGTATTATTGTTTATAGTTTTATGGTGATGTTTATTTTTGGCATTTTAGTTCGTGAAATACGTACCCTTTGAAAGAATCAAAGGTCAATCCAACAGTGTATTTAGCTTCCTCGAGTGCCAAAGAGAATCTCCGAAGCTGTTTAGCAGGACAAGTTCCGTTGTCCTTGACCACAAGCTGCGAAGGTTTAACGTCGTAGAAGATGGGCACAACCCTCTTCTTTGACTCCATGAGAAGAGCGAGTTCATGTAGACAAAAATACGACTCACAGTAACGTGGCGAAAACACCGTAACACCCACTTTGCAACCTAGAATGGCCCTGTCGATGTGATCGAACAACCTATCCCCAGGTTTCATGTTCATGCTGTCCAAAAACGACCGCACTTCCATCCTAGTCAAACTGTCGTATAGCAACCCCGCGATGTTCCTCTTGGTGTCGATGCCACGATGGTTTATGAACACATCGCATGCTGGACGAGCCAGTTTGCGGCACAACTTGGCCGGCAAATGTTGCATGGCTTCGACAAGTTACCTTGGTATATGCAAAGAAACTATTTTGTTTTTGTTTGTGTGAATGAACGTATGGAGGTATATGTTGTAGGTGTGATTTTGTCTTTGTGCTTAGCGTTTCTGGTTTAAAAAATGGTGGTTGATAGAGGAATTGGAGAGGGTTTGATTAACGACCAGTTTTATAAGGTTGGGGTTTGAAATTCAATGGTTAATGTCTGGACTCGAGAAAATACTAGGTATTGACGAAAAAGAGTAAAAGTGTTTGAAAAATTTGACTGCCTAGAATGCATGTGATTGGAACTGTGCTTGTCCTTCAAACACGTAGTTGGTCACTTTATTCTATGTGTGGGGAATCCTTAACGCAGATCCGCTGACATGGTCATGTCTAGTAATTTTGCCTTGCCTTTTGTGGGAAATTTAGACTGTTGCTTCCTGTCGTCCCTATAAACTAGGTTTATCATATCCGTTTCCACACATCATCTTCTTACAAATACAAATTAACTATTAATATATATATATTCTTTTTTATAAAGACTTTGAATTTAGAATCTTGTGTATATTATTAAAAAAATTTAATATTATAAAAGGAAATTACTAAAACAGATTTTTTTACATAAAATTATATGATTTTTATTGTTAAACTAAAATCTACAAAAAATGTAAAATTAACAAAATGATAATTTTTTTTAAGATATTAACAATATCACAACATTTACCATGTTTGTCTCTATGTTCAATAGTCAATAGGAATAATAATATTTAAATTGTTTTTAAAGACTTGACATATCAGATTCTTTTTTGTTTTTAACAACCTTTAGCTTCTCTAACAGCATTTGAGTCCCTATTTAGTATAGCTTGGTCATCTTTTTCAACATCTTTGATTTCATCTTCTTTTCCTACATCACAACTTAAGTAAAGAAAAAGGCAAATTCATTGGTTAAATATATTATAGTAACAATTAGTTTGTTATAAAATACAGGAAAAATAATATAAAGTTTACCTTGGACAACAAATCCTAATCTCCAATTTCTTGTGTGGCTTCAACATTTTTCAGAAAGAAATGAACCTCAATATTTATTAAGCACACTAAACCAATACTAAATGTTGGTTCAAAAGCTATATTTATTTTGAATACTTAAAATGTACGCCATTGATGCAAGTTTCGGCCTAGATCTGTTCTCCAAATTTGATAGTACTAGGAATAATGTTTGCACTCCATCGAATATGAATGAGATGTATATCTAGCAGAAGAAATATAAGAAAAAAAAGAAGAAAGGAAAGAAACCTAATCAATGAATGTTATTAACATGTAAAATTTGTTAGTAATTATTGATAAATTTATGATTATTAGTAATTATCGAAATTTTTTTTAATATATTTATAAAATTTACTAATGATCCTTTTACTAAAAGATTTTTAATCTATCGAAAGTCCGTTGGTAAATACAATTTGTCGATAGATTTTTACCAACGACACTTGATAATATATAATTTTATATAGTAGTAAATCTTTCATAATTTAGTTTAAGAATAAAACAATTTTTATAATAATTTGAGAAAAACTATACTTAGACTAAAAGAAGAGTGAAAATAGAACTAAGGAAAGAGTAAACAAAATTTTGTTCAACGATCCAAATTAGGTTTTAAGGTTTGTTAGTGGAGTGTTATGTCTCTCTCAGTTGCATTTATATTAATATTTTTATTTAGTATTGAAATAAAATTATGTTAGATGAGTAATATTTTTTTCTCGGAAATTTAAGGCATTTTTTAAAAAGAACTTCATAATAATCATGAGTATAAGAGATGTATTTTTTTTTATTCAAAGGAGTGAGTGCATGACAAACAAATATAAAAAATTCCCAATCATGTTGCACCTCAGACCCTACCAATGGTCATGGAACTACTAGCATCTCGTGGTGATTAAAGAAAACAAAAAAAAAAAGTTAAGCATGGGGACCAATGCCAAAACCCACGACCACGAAAGAAAGAGAAATTAGCTGAACCCCATAGTTTGAAAAGATGTGAAATGAAACAAATAGAAAGAAAAAAAAAAGTTAATATAACTAATAATTTTAGTAAAGATGACAAAAAAGAAACACATATTTGATGAAGGAGAATTGGAGGGCATGAAAGAAAATTGCATTCAATTGCTTTAAATTGTCATGATCTTGTTGTAGAACATGGTGACACCCTGTAATATTTTTCAGACTTTTCTTACTTTTCGTCTCGTTTTCTTTGTAATGTTCTGGAGTGTTGAAAACTTTACGAAAAAAATTAAGAGAAAAGTTTCCATCTTTGTTTGTGAGATGGAATTAGAATGAGTCGCAAAACGATTATCAATCTGAAAATAGTCAGCTGCAGCTGAGTGCCTTATTTGATTTCTCATTCTCAGTTCGAAATTGACAAGTGATTGTTGAAACAGTCCCGTTGGAATTCATCACCAGAACGTAAGAGAAAATTAACCAGTATTAGTTTGAATACACGTCTACACTAAATACATTTTACATATAATAAATTTATAGTAAAATAAAATTCATATCATATTAATATTTCTGCATATAAGTTATAATTTGATAAGTGTTTTATATTATGTTATTACATATTGTAAAGACTTTAAAAACATTTCAAGTCTCCAATTTTACGGATATTTGATTTCTTTAAGGTACTTGTCCTCTTTAAGTTGAGTAATAGATTTTATTTTTAAAAGACACTTCGACGTTCAAGTCAATCAAGTGGATCAACGAGTAATAAAAATTGTAATTAATGAACGCAATAATTTATCTTGTATTTCGTGTTATTTATACTATGTTTATAGGTTCTTTACATGGATGAGTCTGACTAATGTAGCTAATGACTTTGATTAGTCTTTGATTAATCCATCTACTTAATCATGCTTTAATTGTCACTTTCGGTAACCATCCCATATGCTGAAACTATCTCGCTAGTGTATAGGCGGCCATGCCGTCATAATGCATCAGCTAATTGACATGTAATCATCCATATCGCTGTGGCTCATGATCAGACCTTGAGGTTTTAGAACATCTAGGCAAGTGTTGATATGTCTTTAGACATATACAGTACACTATAGCCTCCTAGGCTTGATATGTTAGTAGTCCAGTCTTCATGTTGCTACTATGTAGTTATCTGTCTTATATGCAAAGAAAATTTGTATTTTTGGTTCTTGTCTGACAGGTATACTAACCCCTACCCTTGAGAAGTGCAACGATGAAAAGGGTGTAATGATGAAATGTCATATGTGATTAGACATGGAAGATGTAGGTTTGGTAGGTTGCAAAGAAAACAAAGCGAGGTTGTGTATGTGAAGAGTCACATCCCTTAGCCTTTGAATTCTGGAAAGATCTAATGGTTGAGAAGAAGAGGCGGGAAGGTGAAGGGTTGCGAAGTTTTGCGATAAATAAAGGGCTCATTTGCCCCAATTGAAAACCAAGTTTTCTAAGGAATTGCTCTGTTGTTGATATCTTAAGAGAAAGGTTAAGCACTTCAACAGTCGACTATTCAAAGGTATGTCGCATAGTGGGTCAAACATAGGTTTTGAAGGGGCAAAAGATAATGGTAGTACCTAAACCTCAATGTCTTTTGACGCATCATTGTCAAGAGCTTTGGAGGTGAATGAAGGTGATATATAAGAATAAGGAGATCCTCCTAAGGAGCATGTCGATGAGAAACTACCTCGAAGGGAGGGATACAAGTGGGTATATCCCTTGGTGGGAAAACATTTTTCAAACTTTAGCTGGTCAAGAATATTAAACTCTTGGATGAATATTATTCATGTATTTGAGAGCATGGTGTTCGAGGATATAGTGTCGCTTAGAAGAGTAATTGTTAAAGACAATGTTAGTCATGATTGAGAGGGGTATAAAGAGGATTTTTTCTATGTGTATATTGCTTTTTTCCTATAACTCCACTATTGTCACATAAATGACTTTTAATGTCTGTTATTTTTGAATTTTAACATCAGAAAACTCTAACGTCTTAGCCGAGGACATCAAATTGACGTCAGTGTTGAAAACAAATGTCCAAGAACCTCGATCATGTTAGAATCTGACGTCTCTTAACAACGAGTATGACAATAGACCGACGTCCAATTGATGCCATTTCTATTTAAACATGGGAAACATTTGATATCTTTTAGTGTACTTACAAACGTTAAAACACTTCAGACTAGACCATATTTTACATCTTTAGACGTCTTTTAGTGCATTAATAAACGTTAAATGTTGGTTTTTTAAATATTATTTATATTTACAATTTACTTAAACCTGAAAAAGTTAAAATATTCCATTATAGTTCAGAAAATTCCCAACAAAAATTATATATCAAAACTAAAGTTATTAACACAAAATGTAACTACTAAGACTAAAGCTATCAAAACTAAAACTATTAAAACAAAACTAAAACTTTCATAATAAAAAACTTGTCCTAGACAATTTTGAAGCAAAATAATAATGTTATTATGGGTCCTAAATTCATTGTTCCTATAGATACGTTGCTCATTCCTATCTTACCTTATTCATTGTGTCATCCTTTATAGGTGATGGATTCTTGAACTGTTGAAAAAAAAACACAACTTTATTATGTATGTGATTTATAATATGTAAAAGGTATATATTATTGTCTCAATCCAATCTTTTCTAATTTCAACATGAATGATGGTTTTTATTCATAAAATGATATAATAACCATATGCTCGAATCTAGCTATTTGTTACACTAAACATAACAAAGAAAATAAACACATCATGGTCATAAATTGACTTCCCAAATTAGTAACTTTAGGATGAATGAGTTTTAACCTTTAGATATGGTACTTGAATTTGTTGTGCTCCGAGCTTACCCATAATTCTAATTAAATTAGAAACATAGGTTAGTATTAATATAACTAAGTATATGATATGAAAAGAAGTAACACTTCCGTTTGTAACGTGGATTTCAACTCATGTTTCATCTTCTCGTTCACAAAGATTGCATTGTCTTAAACGTATTGCAAGAACTCAGAAACGTCCTTTTCATAATCTTCATTGATGTGACGTTCATTTATTCAACTTTGATCCATGCTATGTTTGTAACAAACTCCATCAATATTAAATTTTTTTAACTTTTACAAGGTGAAGCCCTACCTATTTGGAAGAGAAAAAATATTTTTCATAATTTGCTAACACACATATGAAGAAGTCTAACATCATAAATTTGATAAAATTTGACAGCATTTTGGGTTGATATCCGAAGTTCACGAAATGAAAGTGATCAACAATCAAGTATACATCCAGAAAACAACAAAAAATGGTCTTAACCGAAATTTCATCAAATTTATGCATAAACTTCAATATACACTTTATAGCGAATTATGAAAATAATTTTCCAAACTGTCTAATTAGAAAATTCAAGATTTAATACAAATGATTAAAAATTTAATCATTTGTACTAAATCTCAACGAGAACTAAGGTTCGCTCAGTGTTTAACTAAAATGAAATTTAGTTCATAAATTCTTCCTTCACATCTAATAAATCTAAATTATATAAACATACAACATCTAATAAATTTAAAATTAGTTAGATAACTAATAAAACCTAACAATAAAATTTAATAATCAATAACTCATAGATCATTAGATAAATTAAAATGCATCTACTACGATAAAAATAAGATAAAATTAAATATTCACATTAAAACTAGGATAAAATAACATAAAAACTAAATATTTAACATTATACATTCTAAAAGAACAAAAGCACAATAAAGAGGGGAAAACCAATAACACAAAGGGTATACACATGGAATCAACAAAGGATACACAATGTCATTGTACATTCAACATAAGAGAGAAAAGGGTATTGCAAAGTTGAAGAAAACTAACCTTAATGCAAAAATCAATCCAATAGAACGAAAACTTTGGTGAAAATGAGCACCACAAGCATCAATTAAAGTAAAATGGAGTGAAAAATAGTGTAATTGACCTTAAATGTTTGTCATTGTCACCTTGCTCTAATGAATCATTGCTCATAGTAACAAAGTGCATAATTGAACTTAAAGCGAAAGTTAATTAGTTAAAATGAATCCTTTCATGAAAACAAGCATCATAAGGGTCAAATGGAGTGAAAATGAGAGCAATGGACCTCAAAGCCTCATTGTCACTATCGCCTAGCTCCAAAGAAGCCTTTCGCATAGAGAAACATTGAAAATGTGACCTCTCGCACCTCTTTTTTTTCCTTATTTGACATATTAGACGCCTGACCCATCCTCCAACAGACATCTATTGGTCATATGACATTGAGCCCCCAATTTTATCTGACATCTAAACATTGCATGAAAATAGCCTTCATGCTGTGCTTTTTAATATTTGAAAACCATTTGACGTCGACCCCCTAAATAAACATACATTTATTTGTTATATGAAATCAGGCCTCATTCTATCCAACGTTAAACTCTTCAAGAACATGGCCTTCCAATTGGCTTTTTTTAATGTTTTAAAACAATATAATGTTGACCTTTATTCTATTTGACGTCAAACTCTTTAGAAACATGGCCTTCCAATTGGCTTTTTTTTTTAATATTTTAAAACAATATGATGTCGCTCCCTTAAAAACAAACATCTATTGGGGATATGATGTCAGCCACCTTTCTATCTGACGTCAAACTCTTTAATCTACACATATCTATCACTTTCCATTGGCCTTTTTCACCAACACAACATTAGCCAACCATGTTGTGTAACACGCCTCCTTGACTAATTCGACTTGTAACATATTTTTTACCTCGGCCTTAACGGCTAACCTTCTTTCTTCCCCTAGCTTCCTCTTCTTTTGTGAGACTGGTCTAGCCTCATGTTGTATAATATTATAAAATATTGTGTAACGTTCATAAATTGCAACTTTAAAATTTTTATTTCAAAAGAATGTTGTGCAAAGCTTTATTCACAACGTTCATAAATTACAACGTTCTATGCAACGTTAAAACACTTATTAATTTTTAATTTCTTTTATTGATTTTATTCTTCTCTAGTTTTATAAACAGATAGCTCTTCCTCAATTACAAAACACACAAAAATCAATCTTCTCTCATTCTTTTTTTCTTCCTAAGTTTCATCCTTATGTCTTTTCCTTTTCTAAAATATTTTGGGTTTATTTATATACTCTTTTTAGAGATCCTTGCTAGTTTTGAGATCCTTAGAAATATTATGGGAAGTTGCTGTTGTATCCTCGTGGACTTGCGCAATACACCATGGATAAGTCCTTAAGGATAGTGAATCTACATGCATCAGGAAATACTGTTTTGTCAACTTTTTTATATCACCTCATTGAAGATATATATCATGTGGAAGGTAACCCACACTAGTGCAGAAAAGGCTTTAGACGTCTATTATTTTGGACTTTTAACGTCAGATCCCGATCCGACGTCTTTATGGGTGATGTTAATGGGACGTCGGACTCCACAGGTCCGACGTCTTTATAGACGTCGGACATGCATTAACCGACGTCTATAGTGCCCTTAAGCATCGGACATGGCACTAACTGACATTTACTACAGCTCGTGTCTTTAGGTAGTGTAGTAACACCTTCTTTCTTTGCTAGTTTCGTCATAGAAAAGGTTGCGCCTTTTGGACCTCTTATGGAATTTCAACCGAAAACCGAATCTAGGTCCTTGCCTATTTCCATTCCAACTGGCAATGAAAATGAATACGGTGACATGAGAAGTAGGCAAGGACCCAGGTTTGGTTTTCGGTTGAAACGTTATAAGACGTCCAAAAGACACAAGTTTTTATTACGAGGAAACTAGCAAAGGAAGAATGTGCTACTACACTACCCAAAGACACGAGAAAAACTGCATCAAAACACAACGAAAACTCATTTTAATCGGTTCAAATGGAAGATAATCCATGAAAAACTAGTTTAATCAGAGTAAAAGTAAGTTTAAACGGTTCAAAAGAGAGAAAAACGCACCTGGATATGCAATGTCGCAGAGAGAAAAGGCGAGAAGGAAGACGATGAAGTGCGCGTAACCGCAGATTCGATTTCTAATTTAACAGTAAATAAGACCTTGGACGCAGAGGGCACGACATCTATTCTCGCTTAGACGTAGGAGCCTTCACTAATATGACGTCCAAAACAACTTTCACCTACCCTGTCAGGCCATTTAGACGTCAGATGGCGGGATCAGACGTCTATATGGCGGAAAAAAAGAACTTTTCATCTACCTGTCAAACATTTACACATCTGTTAGGTGGGGCACCGATGTCTATAATCGTATATAGACGTCGGGGTGGCGGGATCGGACATCTATTTGGCGGAAAAAAATAATTTTTCATCTACCTGTCAGACACATAGACGTCTGTTAGGAGGAGCACCGACATCTATAATATTATAGACGTCGGTGCCCCTCCTAACAGACGTTTATGTGTCCAACTTATTTACCAACATGTCACCGGTCAATAATTTACGTTGGTTATTCTGTGGTTCGATGTCTACTGGGTGACATTAAAGGCCATTTTAGTGTCATTGGTTGACTCTAGGAAGTTGACTACTGTCCATGCAAACAGATAAGCATTGTCAATAAAAAAAAATGTGTTAAGAGATTGAAAATAGTATTGTATTTCACCAAATTAATGACAAGAATGATAATGATCGATTAAATACATTCTTGATACTAACATTACTTGTGAAAAGGTATTTAAGTATATGCTAATATGAGACATTTGTTCATATACAAAGTTTCTTCAATATATTTTACCATAAATTGTTTTAAATTTTTCACATATGGTTTAGATTGAATAGTTTTAAGAATGATTATAAAACGAGATTTGTCCTAGTATAATAATTGATAAATTCTTTAAGGATTAGTACTGATTTAACTTTCTCTACATACTAGTATGTCTATTTGTTCTTTCATGAATATGTCGATTATAATGTGTCTTATGATTTGTCATTTTTATCTTAGTGTATAATCGTTAATGTCTTTGGTTAAAAATGCACAAAGTTAAAACATTTAACTAGAACATTCAATGTTAACTGTGAGATATGTATAATAGTTTATGCCTAAAAAATATTTTCATTTTACAAAGACAAAATCTTGTGAAATTAGATAAATATCGTGTCTTAGAAAAATAATGAAAGAGGGTCGTTTTTGAAATTAAAGAGTTAAGGAAGCTCGCTTTAAGAAAATTTGATTCCTCTAACCACCTAAAGATTGAAATGTATAGTATGATGCAGTATAATGTGTAATCTTGTATTAAATTAAGTTGTAAAGTATTTTCTTGATTGATATTGGTTAAAGTGTCTTCTTGAAGCAAAGTTTACATACTAAAAGTTCTTAAAACTTCATATATCATATGATATAGCGCGCTATGATCACATATATTTTAGTCATGTGCATTTATCAAAATATATTTAGGGGGAAATCAAAGTTCTTGAATTGGAGGAATTTCACACAAACCGAATGAATAAAATTATTCCTCGATCAACCTTAACTTTTTTTCAAATTTTCTTTCTTCTAAGTGAAGGTATGTGTGAAAATTATACAAGTTTGAAAATCGGACATTTGAATCTTGCGATGGAAGAAAATGAATAGGGGATGATAGGGCTGCCGAAAGCAAAAAGTATTATTTGGTAGAATGACAAAAGATTCTAAGTATTAGGCTGTTTGTTTTCAGTCATGATGTTGCTTTTGCTATTGCTATTGCTATTGTGGGAGGATGGATTTGTGATGAACACTTTTAAGAATGGATATGTGGGTGTGAATTTGCATGAGAAAGGAATGAAAGCATTTACGCACATTATGCCAAAATATACAAAAGTATTTACTGTTCATGTTTTAACAAAAGATGAAGTTGTCCTCGCTTTAATTTGAAAATGACTTTCATTGTCAATGCGGACAAGAGAAGAAAATTGATTCTCGAAATGAAGATAATCGATTCTACATAATTAAAAAAATTCTGAAATAAATTTTGGATACATTTTCAAAATACATTGATTATGGTGATGTTAAAATCCATTACGGTAATGTTAGAATCAATTTTAGATTTGTTTATATGATTTAAATACAATGAAATTGATTATACCATTACTAAAATCGTTTATGGGTTTTATTGGAATCGATTATACTATTATTGGTTCTAAGTTATTATAATATATATATATATATAGTTTTAAATTTTTTTATTATATATACTATTATTAATAATAAATAATAATATTTTTAATTTATAAAAATTATTTTGTTTAATTATATATAAATAATTATAATAATATTTTTGTAATTTATGAAAATGATTTTTTTTCTTATATATTACATTTGCTTTTTAAATTTTATTATATATATATAATTTTAATTTTATTTTAACATAATTCTATTATTTATATTAAATCTTATATCATATTTATTTAAAAAAATAAAATAATAATAATTTTATATCTTATTTTATTCGATGTGGAAATTTGTTTTTACAATTCATGGTCACATCACTCAATATTTCTTGCTCTCGAGCTCTCATGATTGACCTGAACCATGGGCTCTGATACCATTTGTAGGGAGGTTCAACAAACACACATATATATAGATTTTTATACTGGTAAGATATTGTTCGCTTTGAGTTAAGTCCTCATAGATTTACTTTTGGTACCACTCCAAAAGACCTCTTACCAATAGAGGTATCTTATATGTATATAAACCCATGTTCATCTCTTATTTTTTTCGATACAAGACTTTGTTTGTACCCAACAGTAAGAACACATATAAGTTAAAATTGATGTTTGCTTTTAGTGAACACATATAAGTGATTTGTGGGATACATGCTTTTTTCATCATCTCATGAGAGCATACATTTGAAGGAAGTTAATAATAGATGACATATTTGTCATCGTATAATTTGAAGAAACCAGAATCATTGAGTTTGAAGAAACACATTGAGATTGAACAATGAAGGAGGATGAAAAAGTCATGAGGTTGAACACGTAACCAATTATAATAGGTATAGAATCAATTTCAAGAATGACTTAACCGATTTCAAATTTACAAGTAACCGATTTTACTTGGTGTTCACATAACCGATTCCACGTCTTAATTAACCAATTTCATGACGGTGTTTAAGTTACAAATTTATTATTTTTAAAATTAATTTTTATTTTTTCCTCTTTATAATCAATAAATATGTTATTAATAAATATAATTTTATATTATTTTTACGACTAAAAATATTTTAAAAATCTTCATGTTTTATTAATTAAAACATTTTTTTATTTATCATATTAATCAAACTTTTATAAATTTCATTTTCAAATCTACCTTCAATCACCTTTGAATCCTTAAAAAAAAAATGGAATTTACTCTTACATCCCCTCACATTCAGTCCATCTCGCTCGAATATATTCCCGATATAACACACCCTTAATTTAAAGAATTTCACGATCTGCTCATTGTCTCCCCGATGCATCCGGTAAGTTTTTTTCATATCTTGGTCCAATCTGAACAGAAATTGATGATAGTACTGTTGTGAGGATAGTGACACCTGACGCGTGCATCATGGACAAGACTTAATTATAGTTTGACACCAAGTCTTCGTGAACGCGCTGATCCCGATTGATGTAACGGCTGAATTTGTCTACTTCTACTTTACTGGTAAAGTAATTGCAAACCCTAAACACATACCAACCATAAAAAGTAAATTCCTAAATGCCAGATTCATCACAACCAAAAACGGAGAGAGTATGTAACATAGACTCCAAAATACTTTTCTTTTTTTCTTTTTCATTCATAGCATGGATCATGGCCTGTGTTCCAGAAACAACGTGCACATTGACTTGCTTAATATATATGCATCGTGGTTCTCTGTATCAAATTCAATTTACATTTACCAGCTCTACTTTCAACCTTGCTTTTCTTTCAAAAATATGCATGTATGTTAAACATCAACACTTAACGTATATTTAGAAAGTGAATAAAAGTGAATGTGATAAGAAGAGAAAAATAGGAAGAAAATAATAAATTACTCCTTCTCTTTAATTGCATCATAATTCTCGTTCATACGTTTTATCATAGCTTTTCCCACAAGCTACATGTTTTGTTAGTATTCTAGCTCCATCCTAGCAAGCAACTAAGTTGATAAAAATAGTATATAGAAAAAAGTTGTCATAATCAACTCCATGTCAATGTTCATTTTTCCATTATTATATAATTGTTTGTGTGAATGTTGGATTAGGGTCGCGTAACTAAACATTATAATAGAATTTACTTAATATTAGACATTAAAGTTGGTTTAACTAATTCTAAGTCGATGTTACTTTTAACTCTCTTTTTTAAATGTAAAAGTGTTTATGTTTTCGTAAATTTTGTCAATGCTTATTAAAATTAAATAAGGTTTGTATGAGTTTAGTTGATGTTGATTTTATTTATTTATAATATTTAAGTTAGTTTAAACTAAATCAAGCTAATTTTATGTATTTTATTAATATTACTATTGATTAAAATTATGTTAATATAATATATTTTTAATATTTATAAGTTATGGTGAGTTAAGTTAAAGTTAATTATATGGTATGAAATTTTGGTGGAGAAACATTTTCTCCATTTGATCTTATATATCGAATTCAATATGAAGAGATAATGTCTGGGGATGTATGTAGATGACAGTACGACAACATAATAATGAAACAAGGGATGTAAATTTAGAATGAAGGAGATATTTCGTTTACAATAGTCACATGAAAATGTAGGTGGTAATTTCATATAGTATGGTAGGTATGCCTTATTATGGTGTGATTCATATTGTTGTTGTAATTGACCCTTGTTATATTGCTAGAGATACGAATGTAATATGGACATACAGCAAAATCGTTGGATCTTTAGGAAAGGTGTAAGATGAAAGTATAGTCATGATGGAAAGGCTTAGGAGAATTTTGATTAATTCAAAAGTTTAATTATTCTCATTCATATTTTTTTTATATTCTTTTATATAAATTTTTTCATCTTTATTTTCTTCATCCATACCTAATTGCATGAAAAGTGTTTTTTTCATTCTTTTACGAAATTTAATCGATAAGTAATACCTTCATGATTAATTAGTTACCGTAGAATTTAAAATTTGCAGGAAATGTCTTGCAAAATTTTTATGAAAAATATTTACAGCAAATTTTCTTACGAAAAAAATTCACAACAATTTTTCCTGCGAAACAATCAATTTAAAAATCAACAGATACTTTCTCCAACAAATTTAAATTTCGTAAGTGATTTTCTTACGTGTTTTAAATTTTCAATTAATTTTTCCTACAAAAATAAATAAAAAGAATTAATTTTAATAATATATAATTTTTATTTTTATATTATTTTTAAATGACAAAACAACTTATAAATGACTCATGTTTAATTATTTTTATAAATGACTCGTGTTTAATTATTTTTATATTGACTTATATTGACTAACTCAAAATTAAATCATCCTTAATTTTAACATTTATTATTTCTGAGAAACAAACACATTAACAAGACAAGATATGTTTAGCGTAAAACAGTTTCAGTATCATCCAACAAATCATCATATATAACAAATTTTTTAATTATAATTTCTTACTGATTAACATTTTAACCTTTTCAAATTAAAAGTACGTAATAATTATACTCTAATTATAAATAAATCTAACTACCACCTTATATATGTACGACTGCAGCAGGAAATGTTTTTGGGTATATGCAGATGAAGTTGATTATATTTGGCCCTTAATTGAGATATAGGTTCGAACTAATTTATTAAAAATTATGAATCATATAGGATAAATTGAGAAGTCGCCAGAGGTTAAATCTTCTTAAAATCATTCCCAGAGAATATTGGAAAAAAGTATTTGTGAATATAAAATCCACACACTCTGAATGTGCATACCAAGGATTCTTGTCATGAGCAACCAAGCCTTTTGATCCTAAACAGGTGTGGATAAAAAACATTATAGCTAAACAGTAAAAAAATACTTGAATTGTGGATCAAAAGGAATGAAAACTCAAGTAGAAGCAGTTAAACCAATAATGCAACCAACTAAAAGGAGTGGTAAGTACTATTATTATTTTTGTTCGACCAAACATACAATCAAATAAGAAAAGGACAACATGCAGTATAATGGATGTGGAGAAAAGTGTAAATATACGTAGTATACGTAGCTTTTTTAAAATTAATTTTTAATTAATTTTGTCATTGTTGATGAGTGAGTTATTATTTTCACTATTATTTCAAAAATTTGAAATCATAAGTAGACTCTAAAAAACGGTTGAATAGAGTTTAAAATCTTTTTACGATAGAATATTAGACGTTATTTGTAAATATTAGACAACCTGCAAATAATGTTAAAACTTAAGGATTGGATTCAGAAAGTTTTTAAAAATGTTAATAGAAAAGAAGACTTGTTTTTATACTAATTTATTCTAAATTGAGCTATATTCAATTTTTTCCTTTAAGCCCTCTTAAGGGGTTCAACCAATCTTTGAAAAAATTACAATAAGTTTAACCATTCTTGGTTTACAATGAATATTATTATTCATAGTTTTATACTAGTCCAACTGACTAATAAGTGTGAAAAAGAGTTGTTTTTAGACTTATAAATGAACTCAAAGTTGTATTATTCATGTGTTTCTTCATTGAAAAGTTGTAATTAGAAGTAGGAAAGTTGTGTAATAATTTGTACGGAAAATTCTATATTATTTGGAATGTTGACCGCATTGTCTCGCTAAGCACACGCCATCCGTTGCTCAACTTGAAGATTTTCGCCTAGCACATCAGCATTATGCGCTGAGTGAATTAATTAAATGAAGTGGGTTTTAAAAGACGTGACATAAGCAAAGAAAACATCTTCTGACAAAAGAAAGCACAAAAAATACTGGATTTCAGGAGACAATTAAGAGACACTCCAAGGCTTCAAAACTTCACTTTCTGCAAGGAATTGTTGTAAAGAGTATGTTCTAGATGACTAGGAGTGACTAGTTTTTCTGTTCATTGGAATTAGTTGTTTGACTCTTCATTGATGTAATTTTCCTGTGTAATATATGTCTATGTTCATGTACTTTTCTTGACTTGCTTATGATTATACGGAAGTATAGTTTGATTTAAACGTTCTTTTGTTTTGGAATGTATTTCTAGAACATAAACGTAAGAAAAGCAACCAAAAGTAACGATGCTAGGAATAGTTTCCGATCTTCTGGTCATTCTTAACATCAAATTTTAATGCAAAGTTATCTGTTAAATTAATTAAAGAATTAATAATTTAATAGATGATTTTAGAACTTGGTTTAAGGAATTAAATCAAGATACGTTGATGTGAATGCTTGAATTTAGAACGTATATTGTGCAAGATGTTACTATAATGTTAGTCTAGCACCAATTCCAATGATATGTTATTCAATTTTACAATCTTAAATCTTTACGTTTGTTAATTTGATGCAATCTTCCAAATTTGAAATCAAATATTATCATCAGTAAATTGATTTTGATAAACAAGCTTGATTAAATAATGTGACTCAAATTTCCTTGAGAGACGATACTTTTACTTATTCACTGTATTACTTGTAACGAGTTGGTACACTTGCCAAATTATCACTGACTATACAAGTTTAACCACTCTTAACATACAAATCACTAGTGCAAAAAAGACCTTTAATGTCACCCTTTAGACGTCTAACCCTCGAATATCCAACGTAAAAAATGATCGGTGGAATTTTTCGTAAATAAAACAACTATATAGACGTCGGCTATGGAGGGCCCCGGCGTCTAAATACTCATATACGTCGGCTCCCCCAAATAGATGCCAACACTAAACGAAAAAGTTAAAAAAAATAATTTTTTATTCTATTTAGACGTTTGTTATAGGGGGAACCGACTTCGAAAGAACTTTAGACGTCTGTTACTGGGGGAACCGACGTCTAAATACACAACCAAGAAATTTAAAAAGTTACTTTTTGACTCTATTTAGACGTCTGATCCCGCCACTTCGAGTTCTAAAGCACTTTAGACATCTGTTACTGGGGAACCGACGTCTAAATACATAACCCTGAAATTTAAAAAGTCACTTTTTGACTCCATTTAGACGTCTGATCCCGCCACTCCGACTTCTAAAGCACTTTAGACATCTGTTATTGAGGGAACCAACGTCTAAATGTGGAGCCCAAGAATTTAAAAAGTCAGTTTTTGACTCCATTTAGACGTCTGTTATGGGGGAAGCCGATTTCTAAAATCCTTTAGACGTCTATTATGGGGGAACCAACTTCTAAATGTCGGCATTAAAACACTGCGAACACGAGATAGTCGTTACGCGCACTCATTGTTCATCATCTTCGTCGCATTTTCTCTCTATGGGTTACGCTTTTCAGGTTCGTTTTCTCACTTTTGCACCGTTTTAAATTAATTTTACTCTGATTACATCACTCTTTGATGCATTATCTTTCATTTGAACCGATTAAAATGCGTTTTTGTTGGGTTTTGGTGCAGTTATTCTCATGTCCTTGGGCGGCGTTCTTCGACGGCGATTTCTTGCATTTTGAACTCCTCCAATTCCTTTCACTACATTTTTAAAACCATCCAATAGAAAAAATGTACAATACATTTTCTTTAACTAAAATATAAAAAACTCGAATTACCATGAGTCAGGAATAATCTCAGAGACGTCTGACTTGTATGGATCGGACGTCTGTATAGACGTCTAACCTATATAGGTCCGACGTCTGACCTATATAGGTCCGACGTCTGACCTATATAGGTCCGACGTCTATAGAGATGTCTGACTTAAAGGGTCCGACGTCTCATTAACGTTACCCATATAGGCGTCGGCCAGAGATTAGACGTTAAAAGCCCAAAATAACATACGTCTAAAGTCCTTTCTGCACTAGTGAATAGTGTAACTGACTATATCATTTCATTTCATTGAGTTAAATAAAAAAATATTTTAAATCACTTCTGATTTTACAAAAACACTGTAAGAAAAAACCTACCTAGTACATAACACTCTGATAAAATATTCCTACTTATATCTTCACATAGTCTTTCCAAACGGTGAACTAGCCAAATGGTGTGGCTTCAATCCACGCCACACTTAACCTTTCATTCAGAACACCACCGTACTTCGATATGTGGGAATGGTGAAAAGAAATATGCAAAAGCAAAATTAAACTTAGTTCATAAGAAAATCAATAAAAATCTTTGTATTTTTCATACAAACGCACACCTTCATGTCATGACTACATTCACCAACTTGATCATTTTTACTCATCGTTCTTATTATATTCACTGACAATCAATACATTAATTGCTTCGTAACGTTTACCAAATTTCCACACAAAACTTCCATCAATGAAAAAAGGGAATGTCGATTAAACAAATGAGAATGGTAGACTCGCGCAAGATGTTTGAGTACGGAGAAAAGGAGGACCTATTTTAGCATGTTTAGACGTATCTTTTTTTGCTTTGCTTCATTTAATTGAAAACGTACTCTTCCAACCAGCATGGACATCGTCTAAGTCAATAACTTCAAAAAATAATTGAAAATTAATTTTAAAAAAGCCAAAAAGCTTTGTCAAAATGATATAAAAAATGTGTTAAAATATAATTTTTCCTAATAACAAGTGACAAATTCTTATGACCTATATAGCTAACAACAACAAAAAAGAATTTAAAGTCACCAAATATTGAACAGATTTAACTTATCTCAAGAAGTTCAAAAAGAGAAAGAGTTTTAATATCAATCCTTACCAAGAAAATTCACCTTATCATACAACACATGCATAGCGTTATATAAGAGAGAAATCCTGGAACGCACGTTGATTCAACATTGATTAGAATCACTTAGGCACTTTATAATTAAGAAAAATATTTTTTTAACAATTTATTTTGACAACTTTTTTATAACACTTTCGGTGATTAGTCTGTTTTAAATATTTTTTTTTAAAATAAATTCAAATAGATCAAGAAAGAAGTGACTAGTTGTCTATTATTAAAAGGTTGTTATGAAAAGTTTTTAAGATATCATAATCCTATAATTAATAGTGCACAATTCATAATCATCTATGGGATATGCAGTTGTCTCTTTAATAATCTATCACTGCTCCAAGGTTTGCAACTGGGTTTATGACCTTGAGCAGGATCTCCATAACTATTAGAAATGTTTGTATGGAGCTCATTATTTGAAGGCCAATGACGTGAGAGAGAAAAATAAAATTTATTGGAATAGATAAAGAGAGAAAATATCTTTTTAACAACTTTTTTTTTTACAATTTTTTTATTTGTGTTTTTGAATGTTTGTTTCAAATATTTTTTGAAAATAAATTCAAATATATCAATAAAATAATAACACGTGATCTATTATAAAAAACTGATATAAAAAATTATTAACATCAAAATTCAAATAGGAAACAGCCAACCTATTTGTTGTTTCCGCAAGAGATTTATGCAAGAGTTTAACTTCATCCATTATTCAAGGGTAAAGATGAACTAGTTAAAAATCGAAGAGGAAATAGAAGCTAAAGATTCCGAGGTTAAGAAACTAAATTCAAGATTGAATTCATTAACTCTGATTAATGATGATTTTAGGAGTAAATATATGATGTTATGAGGAAGAAATACAATGACCTAAAGCTCACTACTGAAAGCAGCAAGGTTGCTTTGGACTCTAAGATTTTATCTGGATTGAATTACAGAAAACTAATTCTCTTGTTTCTATTCTTTCCAATTGCTTACTGGCAAAGAGTTAACTCAGATCATGATAATCATGATGATACAAATAAAATCAAAGATCCACACCAGATTGAAAACCAAATAAAGTCAAAGGGAAAATGAAATTGAAAACGAAAACTAAATAAAATCAATGAAAAATGAAGAAATCCTACCTGATCTTAGGCGATTGAGAAACGAATGGAGGTGATGTCGTGATGTCGTGATGTCGATTTCGCTCCATATCCACTGTTATTCCTGACTTCTCATTGCGCTGTCATTAATGAGCTTGCGATGTGCATATACATTGCAAATTTGCAATGTTTCAGACTCTCAGCTAGGTTTTGAGTTTCTTCACAATTTGTTTTCAATTAAAAATATTATTACAAAACTTGTAAATTTTGTATGTAAAATTTTTGTCAATAATTTTCGCATGAAGTTCCTAGACAAACATCATGTGAAATAAGCAGAAAACTTGTATTTTCTTAGTAGTTTCCTGCGAAATTTCAAAAACTATTTATCATTTTCTTACTAACTTAAATTTGTTGAAAAATTTACAACAAATATAAAAAAATTATGTGAAACTTTCTAGAGATTTAAATCAGTAAGAAACAAATCCTATAATAAATTCATAACAATTTTTGCATGAAATTTCTGTAAAAAATTTCTCAACAAATTTGGCAAGTAATTTATAAATTTCTAATAGTCTGATGACTTGGCGTCAGTTAAGTTAAAGTCAACTTTAGAAAAACCAAGTTAACAAATGTTCATGATTTTAGTGTCACGTGAGTAAAGTCAAAAGATTTAATTATATATTTAATGAGTCTATATATTATGAAGAAATGGAGGTGAGAAATGTATCATTAATAAAACTCAGTATGGGGTAAAATTATTCAGTCCCAAGGTTTGAAAGGCTTAGGGGGATAATGAGACAATGAAAATTTCTTGAATGCGATTGAGTAATCTATAGAAGGTGAGTGGAATGGGGAACCCAACCCGAATTCAAACGTATTATTAAAATTTGATAATTTTGAAGAAACATTTAAAAAAGGATGTTTATTTTTAGTGTCTTGTGGTAGCTAGTTAATTGAGCTTATATATTTTTATTTGGATTACTGTGATCTTCCATATATTGTTGGTATCTAGTTTATTTCGAAATAAATTTAATATTACCACCTTGTGGATAGGAATGTTATTTTTAATTTGGGTTCGTGTCAGTAAATAATTTGCTAGGAATAGGAACATGATTTGTACGTCCAAAAAATACATTTCAAATGCTTTTTTAAGTTGCATGTCAATTATAGTCGTGTTTAACCGATTATTTCGCTAACAATTAAACATCAGAGTGTACCATTACGTTGGATTATACCAAGCAGAAGTTCGGTGGCTGTAGAAAACACTAATGGTTAAAAGTAACACATCATTATTCTGTATTATATGTTCATATAAATCTTTGTCTCAAACAATTATTTTAATTTTAAAAAATGATTGATTTATCGTACAGATAAGATATATCTTTCCCTGTTCAGAAACATGATGAGAGAAACATTAAATTAAACACAAAATTCCAATGAGTTTGTTAGATAGAAAAGAAAGGTCGGACAAATATAGAAATTGTAGAGTCATATATTAATAATTCCAATAATGTGGCTCCTTAATCTAGAAGAAGGAAGGTTTTTAAGATTGACATAGTGTTATTTTTAGGCATAGGCCAACCAGCACATCAAGTTTCCTGCAATATCAGTTAGCCGTTGATGATGAAGAAGACACAAAGCATAAACACTAAGCCAAACCGAAAACGACTCAAACTAATCCATAACGAAAGAGGAGGGAACCTTTATAATCCTTCCTCTTTCCATTTTCCTTCTTGGCTCTCTCTTTTGAGAAAGTTCCATTGTAATTTATCTTCTGCTTTTCGTGTCACAAATTATTTGGATAACCCCTAATTGCTGCATGTCACATGTGTGCGTGCATGCTCTCAAAATATCAATACAAACAAACCCAGTTAATCTGGATATTCATTTATCTAAGGTTTCCACAATATTTCTCTCCTTTTTGCTTATTTTGCTTATCTTTTTCTTTCTCTTCTAAATTTATTTTCCATCTTTTTTTCTGAACGTTGTAGGATTAATTTCAAGTCTGTATTCCTAAGACATGGCCACCGTTGGCTTCTGCGGTTTGAAGCCATTACGCTTTCGTCGCAAGACACATAACATTTTAGAGGTAAAACTCTAACCTTGTTTCCATCATCTTATCTCATTAATAACACATTTATTGTTGTTTCGATGTCTATTAGGAACCTGAGGCTAGTTAAGTTCAATTTGCTAAAATAAAAACAATCTGTCTATACACTGTTTTATCAAGCTCAAAATCTTGGGTTTGAGATTTTTGAACCACCGCATTTTTTTATTTTGTCGAACATTTTTATATCATGCGAGGTTTCATGGTTCAAAATTCAAGGAAAATTGTCGTTGGAATTTCAAGCATTGGTTATATGAAACAATAATAGAATTCCTATGGACACCGTTCATGCCGTATATCCACCTTGCAGGGATTGAAAAACGCTCCTAAGAAGTCTTGTAAGGTTAAGAGCAAGGAAGATGAAGAGTCGCTAGAGTTGTCATTTGTAGGAGCTGACCAATTGTTTCTAATGGTTGAGATCCATAAGAAGATCTTGGAATTCAGAGACCTCATGGACCTTGCTTCATGCAACAGGACTGCTTCTTTACGTGAGGTGCTTTGTAATTTCTTTCTGTTCAGAGAAATACCAGCATTCTCTCACAATATTCTTGCCTGCTTCACAAATTTGTCTTTCATCTGTCACAGATGGTCATGAAAACCCTGCAAGATCTTCAAGGGCTTTACCCAGCTATCATACCTAAAAATGAAGTCTCAAAGATTAAGGGCAAGCCTACGGACCAGGTTTCGACATTTAGTTTCTCCTCAATCATTCTTGTCATGCTGAAATATCATGAAATTTGAAAGAAGTATTTTCTGTTTTCAATCTTCATAAAAACTGTTATTTTGTTTACATTTTTTTCCTATTTTCAAAGATTGATACTAAAAACAGTGATGTTTTTCCTTACAATTAGTCCTGAAAACACAGTTGAAAGTTCGAAATATCGACACTTTTGTAATTAAAAAGTGAAAAGAAAACATGTTTTGTCAGAGGAACAGACCCTTAGCCTCCAAAACACTAAATGTGGTCTGTTTTACTGCAGGCTATGGCCTATTTCTGCAAGGCTTTGAAGTCTCTTGGAGAGTCGTGGATTATGCATGATGATTGGATGAACAAGCTCAATGTTGTGTTACCATTGTGCAAAGATAACAGCAATATGCGTGAACTTGGTAATCTTGTCGTCCTTGTGAAATGGTTCATTGGAAAAAAAAAAAAGGAATAAGAAAGGCCTAATTGAGATTTACAATGATCAAAGTTGACACCACTTCCAACCCTCAAGTTTTGTTTCATTTGTTTTGCAGGTGAAACCTTGTTGACCACTCTAGGTTCTTTGATAAAGTTAGCAAGTGAGAAGTTTGACATAGAGGAATATGAGCATAAGAAAGAGTTCAGCCCACGATCTAGTTCATCTGGAAAATATATAATGCGATCAACCTCCTTTTCAGATAGCGGCAGCTCTTATTGCTCTACTCTTGTCACACCAAAATCTGTTCTTCCAGAGTCGATGAGACACTCTTCAAGATCTGGAGAGAGTCCCAGAAGCTCTTGTGCCTCACCACTTCTTCTGTCTCTCAGAGTTCAAGCTGTGGGAAAGTTGAACCCTATTGATGTAAAGCACTTGTCTTTCCAGATGTCACCAACAGTCATCCACAAGATGGAGCAGGAATCCACCAGAGAAATGAAAGTGGATGACAAGGCTTCAAATGATGGGAAAGACTCGTTAGAAGAGCTAGTGTTTCACTTGGACACAACCGAGGAATTGGATCCCCAAACTCAACCTTTTGCTATAAAGGAGTTAAGGCTCTCTCTATCTCCCAATCAAACAGAAACTCAACCAAAATCTCCTAAACCAGAAAAAACACCTCTTCCACAGCAGGAACCAGTATCTGTACAGTCTTCACCTTCCATTCCACAACCTCCCCCACCACCTTCCCCACCATCAATGACAAAGATGAAGACTATACCACTCCCACCACCTCCTCCTCCACCTCCTGCACCGTCCAAGATAACAGAAAATGTAACATCACCAGCACCACATATTCTGCAGCCAAATGTAGCAGTGCCACCAACACCACCTCCACCTCCTCCTCCACCATCAGCACCTAAACTGGAGCAAAGTGAAGCAGCAGTTAGGAAGTTTCCTACTCCACCACCACCCCCATTACCATTGCCTCCAAGTTCAGGTTCGGCAACAACTGCGACTCCTCCACCACCACCATTGCCTCCAAGTTCAGGTTCAGCAACAGCCGCCACTCCACCACCTCCACCACCTCCACAATCCACTCCCTCGAAAGGCGGGTCAGTTCCTGCACCTCCGCCACCCGTGCCAGGTGGTCCAAGAGCAGGTGGGCCTCCGCCACCACCTCCTCTGGGAGGAGGGAGATCCTTGCGCCCTAAGGCAACTACTAAGTTGAAAAGATCGGCACAATTGGGCAACCTGTATCGGTCTCTAAAGGGAAAATTGGAAGGGTCTAGCCTGAATGGAAAATCTTCTGCTGGGAAAAAAGGTGGCGTTGGAGGAGCAAGCTCTGGAGGGAAACAAGGAATGGCCGATGCTCTAGCAGAGATGACAAAAAGGTATGCGTTTTGAACCATGTCGTAACAGCACGAACTTCTAAGCTATGGCGGAAATATAATACTTATAGATCTTAAATCATGATATACTTCTTTATTGTTTACAGCATGAACCTTATTCCCCTCTTAAAACCAATTATATATAAATGAATAAATTTCATTTTTGTTCACCAAATAACAGTATTTCTATTTTCTGTATTATGCATGCTTCTGCACCTTGTTTGAAGTTGTATTAGAATTTGATAGATGCATATCGTTAAAAGTATCTAAATATTGGTAACGTATCCGAGAAGCCAATCAAAGTTGATTGCTTTTTGGAGCTTCCAAGTAGGTAATGCATTTTTTCAAGTTTTGTGAGTATTAAACGTCCCAGTTCTTGAGCTGTTTCGCTTATCTTTCACTTTACTTATTTAGATCCTCTTACTTCCAACAAATAGAAGAAGATGTTCAGAACTACACAAAGCAAATCTTGGAGCTGAGATCTACCATTTCTAATTTCAAGACAAAAGATATGACAGAATTGGCCAAGTTCCACAAAGATGTCGAATCCGTTCTTGAGAAATTAACTGATGAGTCACAGGTGAGTTAAGAAAATCCGTGTCAATATGGTGGTTTTCAATTCCATTCATTGCTGCTGGTTCTTTCATTCACAACAGTAAACAATTCCGTTGCTGCATAGGTGCTATCACGGTTTGAAGGATTCCCCACAAAGAAGTTGGAAGCTTTAAGAATGTCAGCAGCACTGTACAATAAATTGCACTCAATACTTACCGAGCTTCAAAATTGGAAAATAGTGCCTCCCATGGCTCAGCAACTGGACAAGGTTGAGCGATATTTCAGCAAGGTAATCCAAACACACGTGTTCTTGACTCGTTGTAAATTCATTTCTAAATGCTAACCCCAAAAGACCAAAATACAGATTAAGACAGAACTAGATGCTTTGGAACGAACCAAAGATGAAGAATCTAAGAAATTTAAGAGTCACAACATCGAATTTGATTTCCACATTCTCGTAAAGATCAAGGAAGCGTTGGTCGACGTGTCCTCCAACTGCATGGAGTTATCACTTAAGGTATATCCAAGTTAGAACAAAGGAGATCAACACAACACAACACAACACAACACAAGCACTTTTTACCAAACCATGAAACTAAATTTACTTATTTTGTATTTGGTGAAACTGAATGCAGGAGAAACGAAACTCTGCTGCTAATAAAGATGGACCGAAAAAAGAAGGTGCATCGTTGCTATGGAAAGCGTTTCAATTTGCATTCCGGGTCTACACCTTCGCTGGTGGCCTTGATGATCGTGCTGACAACCTAACAAGAGAATTGGCACAAGAGATAGAGAGTGACCCCAACCCCAAACCCAACCAACCATGAATCAAATGATTATATACATACATATATATAGTTGGACTTATGCTTTGTATTTGGAGTCAAAAACGACACGGTGAGGTTCTTTCTGCATATCCATCATGAACCCCCATTTTAGTGTCAAAGCCATTTGTAAATTAATGATCATTGGCGATTTGGAGTTCTAATTTTTAAATTTTGATAGGATTTAGTCATGCTTGTAGAGTTATGAAATATTTGCCAGAACTCTGCGGAAGCATGAAGCTAAGCCTGTATTTTCACCACTTTAGTTTGCGCTCTCTCTCTCTCTCTCTCTCTCTCTCTCTCTCTCTCTCTCTCTCTCTCTATATATATATATATATATATATATATATATATATATATATATATTTATATACATGTATATTGGAGCTTTATTTAACAGCGATAAACTCCCTTTTATCCCTTTTGCGTTCATTCTATTAGTATCGATCATCAAACATATTTGTTGAAAATATTGATGGTGATGGATGGAAGAAGTAGAACGATATTTTATTTGTTTCCACCAAATTCTACTGAAATTTGGTGTAATAAGCGTAATGACAAAATAGAATCACTTCTAAAATGCTAATCGCGGTGCAAAACTAATTTTCTACTATCAGCATCAACGGTTTAAATAAATCATTTTGTACCTTTTTACTTCTGGTATTGACAATATATAAGTCAATCTTTTACAGGTTGTCTCTCAAGACCGTCAATGCAAATTAGAAGCGTTTATCGCCTAAAACACCATTTACGTTATAACTAAGTGTATTAGTGAAAAAACTGTGTCACATGTCACATATTCCGCTAAAGTGACTCGTGGTTCCCCAATACCCATTATGCACAAGTGTAATTGGATTGAACATTGAAAAAAATTTAGATGTTAGAATGGTATATGATCTTTCAAATGAAAAGAAAAGAAAACAAAAATAACGTACATGCTTAAAGATGAAAATCATAACCCATCCCCAATACCCGTTATGCATAAGTATAGTTGGATTGAACATTGAAAAAAATTTAGATGTTATAGAATGATATATGGTCTTTCAATGTATAGTTTTTCTCTTAGATTTTTTCTTTGATGGGAATGAAAAGAAAAGAAAACATAAATAACGTAAGATGAAAATTATGACCCCTTTATATCTTAGTTACTTTTTCTTAAATTTCAATATATTTCTAATTTAATCCTCGTCAAATTAAAATATTGTATATGATTTCTACACAATTAATATTTCATTAAATATATGTCAGTAGTCATAAATTTATCTTAATTAGATCACTTTAAAAAATTAGTTAATAAAATATTATGTTCCTAACAGATTTAAAGGTATCTGAGTTCGTAGGAAAAGAATGCAAGATCAGATTCATGCAGCTAATAACAATTTTCATGTTCTCTTGAGTCTTAAAATTTGTGTCATTGAGAATTGGAATTGAATTTAGATTAGCAAATATTGAAACAATTGTAGCTACATTTAGAAGAGAAATAAAGGAGTTAACCTCGCACAATAAAAATAAAAATAAAATCAAATAATGATCTAACCCATCTCAAGATAACTAATGCACCACCAATATTAAATCATTGGACATCAATACTAACTGCTACTGGTATCTTGGTATAATGATCATTAATAATAAAGCATATCTAACAACAAACTTGTCTTTGGATTGATTTAGCATTGCCAAACAAACCCTTATCACATGATGTATATGCAATCCGACCAAATATTAATCTTCTTTTGGGTTGATCAATACTCACATAGATATACATAAACATTTAAACTTTCATATGAATTACCCAAACAAAGAAAATTCACTTTAGTGATTTTTTAATTCAAATGATTCATTTAAAACTATAAACAATAACCAAAATTTGAATATTATTTTATACCAAAACTAAAGTATTTATTTTTATATACGAGCACAATAGTCGTAGCTATAGCGGTTCCCCTTCCCTCCTTCGCCACCACTGAAGATCGCTCTGCACCCAATGCGCAAACCTACACTAAAGAGAGAGAGAAAATATGTATTGAAGCAAGGCCCAAATGCAACTACTGTTGCGAACCACAACCACTACGACAATAGCAAACTCAAACCACCATTGGCCACCTCCAACATCACTGAATCATATCTCGTTCTATCACAATGCACCACGAATAAGAACAACACAGTTATCAGTATTTTGAATTTGTGAAAGGAATAATTGATGGATGAAGAAAATACTAGTTAGAAGAAGTGTAATTTGTAGTTTTCTTAGTTGTGTTCTTAAATCAAATGGTAGAGTATACATGGGTATTTATAGACTCGTATATTATTATAGAAAATGCTAGGCACAACTTATGTAAAATATTTTAGATTTTTACATATGTAGAATGTTCTTAGACTTTTCTGCAATATTTTAGAATTTGTATTACATTTATATATTTCTATCTTAGTATTTTCTATATTCTTCTAGAATTTGCAATACCCTTTAATACTCCTCCTTGATGCAAATTCGGCAACTCCAAGCATAAAGCGTAATAGTTCAAATCTTGGTCTTGATAACGTCTTCGTGAAAATATTTGTAATTTGGTCTTCTATTAAGCAATACTCGAGTTGCATTTTTTTTGTCTCTTCACCTCTAATGAAATGATATTTAATGGCTATGAATTTTGTTCTTTGATGATGGATTGGATTTTCTTGCTATTAATATTGTGTATTCTTTGTCACAATAGATAATAATCGGCCCATCTTTTGGTTCATCCATTTCTTCAAGTGGTTTCAGCAATTGCTACATGCTCTGCTTCTATTGTTGGTTGAGCCACAACTGCCTGCTTCTTTGATGCCTAAGATAAAATACTTGATCCTAGTGAAAAAGTTTATTATAACATACTCTTTATGTCACCCATTGGTCATACCCAATCATTATTTGCATAGTCAATCATCCTTGAGTTAGTCATGATTTTGTACCATATACTGAACTCTTGTATGCCTTGTGGATATCTTAAAATTATTTTTCCTAATCCATAATGAATCTGACTTGGCTTTTGCATGAACTTGATAAAAGACTTGTAACATACATAATATCTGGTCATGTGGTTGTGAGATATAGGAGACTGACAATCAAACTCTTGTAGTGTGATGCATCTACTTTTTGTGCTCCAAACTTCTTTTTGTAGCTTATTGTTTACCACCAATGGAGTAGCAACAAGTTTACAATCATACATCTTGAACTTCTTTAATAGAGTTTCAATATATTTCTTTAGAGCGATAAATATACCTTCATTTTGTTGTTTCACCTTTGTACCGAGGAAATAGTTCATCAAGTTAAGGTCGATCATCTCAAATGTCTTCATCATGCCTTCTTTAAATTTTGTCATCATCCTCGTATCGTTTCCTATATAGATAACATCATCGACATATATGAAGACAATGAGATGATACCAACCTTGTGCCTTAATATATAGTGCTGTCTCACATTTACTCTTCCTCAATCCTTGATCGATGAAGCACTGATCAATCTTGTTATACCTTGTTCGAGGAGCTCGCTTTAGGCCATATAAAGCTTATTTTAGTCTTAGTACTTTACCTTCATTTCCTTTGTTGATAAAGCCTTGTGCATGTTCAACATAAATCTCTTTTTTGAGCACTCTATTTAAAAAGGCTTATTTGACATCCAATTGATAAATGATGTATCCTTTTTGTGTTGCAAGAGTTATTAAAACTCTAATTGTATTAAAGTGAACAACTAGAGCAAATTTCTTGTGAGTAACCTTTAGCAACCAATCTTGCCTTGTGCTTTTGTATAGTTTTATCAGGATTGAGTTTTGTTTTATATATATCCATTTTACTCCAATGATGTATTTTCCATGAAGATAGTTTAGAAGCTCTCAAGTGTTATTCTTCTCAATCATTTTAATCTCTTCTTCCATAGTCTTGACCCATACTTCTTCCTTTTTTATAGTAGTTTAGGCTCAATCATGATCATATTGCAAGTTTCGTATATGTCTAATAGATTTTACTTGTCTTGGAATGAACTCCGGTGAAGAATCTTCTGCCCCTTCTTGAGTTTCTTCTTGAGATTGTTACACAATGTTACTTTTAACAATTTTTTCTTCTTTTGAATTCCAAGAAGCATTAAGAACTCGATTAATGATGAGCTTCTTTATTTGTAAGTTGTACACTCCATAGCCTTTTGATTGTGTGCTATATCCCAAAAATATTTCTAATATATTCTTGTTTCTTTTGATCAAGAACATGTATGCAGCAAATATATCCAAATACTCGTAAGTGTAGTGATGACAACGTGTCAGATCGAGTACATATATAATGCTTACTCGTTACCCAATCCGCAACAACAAAATCCACCAATTACTTGCTCGTTACCGGTAGAATACTCGTCTAAAAAATATTAAGAGTATTTCAAAACTCGCGGTCCCTATGCATACTTGCATATATTTAAAAAAAAACTATTTTAAGAATTTTTAAAATAAAATATAAATAAAATTATCTATATAATATATATATATATATATATATATATATATATATATATATATATAATATAATATAATATAATATAATATAATATGATATAATATAATATGATATGATATGACTACCATGCCGGGGAGAGCATGAGTGATATTTTCGTCCTAACCTTCACACTGTGTTAGTGTAGTTTTACTAGGTAAGTATGAGATTATTTTATTTTGCAGTGTGTTAATGCACTTTTACAAGACTAAGTGTAAAATATTTTTATTTGGTCACATCACATCTGGAGATGGAGTTCCACACACATAATTCAAAAGATTGAGTATAAGGAGTATATGGGATTTGGAAACTTTGAATGTGCAAAGGTAAAAATTAGGGCTAATGAGGCCTATTATTAAAGGGCAGCGCTCTGCATTTGTGTGTTGTGTTTTGTTACATTATAGTGCTCCATTTTTGTATTTTTATGTTTTGGTGTATACTTTTAGTTCACTTGAAAAACAAAAACTCATCGTATTCATTTTTAAATTTAACAATTAATCTTATATAAATAGAGTTCACATCGTCTAGAAACTGTATTATTATATGTGGGTAGTATTATTACGAATGGAAAAAAAACTTAGAAAAATAAATAAATAAATAAATAAATATATATATATATATATATATATATATATATATATATATATTTATTAGTCTAAAAATATTTATTATAATAAAATCAAACTACTACGCCTACCAACACATTGTTTATACACAACTTATTTTTCATTACGTTACAGAAAACAAATATTTTTCTATCACTCGCAACTATAAAACCAAAACAATAGTAGACAGAAGCTTACAAACATAAAAAGTCTCATGTGTGTCATTTCCTTTCAAATGCCAAAATGTTGACATTAAAATTCAAACTGTATTGTATAGTAGTGTTAGGATATAGACAAGGGAAATGAGAAAAAGATAGAATCCTCTTATTTGTGGGACTCACATTATCTATGGCTGCATATATTGCTGCTGACTCATTGGTTAATTTCAGATTGCACCGATGTGCTTAAATAATCATCATACAATCCTTGTATTATCAGGTAAGACAGACCATCCTTTCAAATTAAAGACATTTATCAGTTAACACTAAGGTCATGTCATGAAATTATATTTTTTTATGTTTTAATTTGGTACTGAGAAATAAAAAAAAAAAAGGAAAGTTTTTAGATTAAAACTCCAGAAAAAAAAACTAAACATAATGAAATTTTATTAAGTAAATTACACGCAACATTCTTAAGATTTAGTAAAATTTCATTCTTTTTTCTTAACATCAGAACTTTTATAAGACAATATAAACTAATTTTTTTCTTCTAAAAAAATTATAATGTAATGTTTTTTAAACAGTGAAAATTTATTGTAAAGTACACAAAGTATTTGTGTAATGTTTTTCAAACAGTAAGTTCAATGTGTTATACTCAAGGTGAAAGGTCAAATTGTTCAGGATTTGCATCATGAGTGTTATTTACTCCAATTTTTTTTTTTTTTGTGAATAAAACAACCAAAATCCTCTTTTGCCATTGAATAGTAAAATTTGAATACAATGTTGAAATCATTTGAAGGTTCAGATGATTATTGAAAACCCTTTTCAAAGATGCCATAATTATTTTGTTCACAACTACTTATTTTTCATTCCGTAATAAACTCTATCTTAATACTCTGAATTGTGACAAGTCCTTCTCCATATTTTGGCACCAACGTCACCACAATACTGTCATCATCTTCAGCTTCCAAGTCTTCTAACAAATCCGTTATTCCCAGCGTAAAACAGGTTTTGATCTTCGTGTTTGAATGCAAATGAGTATGTGGCAAACTCACAAAGCTTCCTGCAAACTCAGTATTGCTTGGTTTGATCTCCTTTTCATCTTCGTCGTTGATAAATACATCAAACTTCACACCTTTTTCCCTATCAAACTCAATCCCATCAATCACCAACACTTCTTCCTCTTCTTCCTTCTCCTTCTGGCTCCTCAACAGCTTTGGCCTTTTCACAACGATGCTAACCTTTGAATCCAAAGTGAGAGGAAACTTTACACTCGTAGTCTCAGCGGCTCGTGCTGCACTAACTCCAAAACTTTGTGCCAATGCCACCTTCTTAGCTTTAGGCTTTCTGCGCTTAGGCTTATTCTTGAGCCATGGAATGTCAACATCTTGGTAAGCATACCCCAACTTTGTCGAGTCAACGGAATCTTTCACCTTTACACGCACAAGGTTCTTGTTTTCATCATAGAACAAAAAGCTAGATTCCAGCCAATCAGGTTTAGTGAAATCCCTTCTCTTCCCACCTGGTACTGTTTTCCATATGTTCCACACTCTGTCTACGTTGGCATGGTGAGAATAGAAAATGGGGTCCCTTCCCGCCGAATAGAAGATTCCCATGTTCTCGCGGTGAGGCTGTCTCTTATCACCAGTCCAAGAGTGAACTGGAATATGAGGAACAAGCTCTAAGCTTCCAGCACCAGGTTCGGGAGCTGAACCAGCACTATAAGGGCTTCCTAGGAAGAGCCGTGGAAATTTCCCACCCGAGACAACACTTTTATACATTATAGCGAGGTTACTAGAGATTTGCTCATTTGGAGGTGGAGTCCCGTTGGGATCGTCATCGTCCTTTTTGTTATAGTCTAGGTCTATAAGAGTTGGTGGTTGATGAACCAGATTCCTGAGAGGGTCATAGAGAGGGGAGTTTTTATCTGTGAAAATGGAAGGGATTACCATGCCACCCTTAGGGTTGTCCCAGTTCCAAAATGGGATAGAAAAATCTGGGTCACCAATCAAGCTTCCCAATATTCTCTCATAGAAATAAAGGTACCAACGATGGAAAGGAAAGAATAGCCAGGAGTTGTGGACTTGTAATTTTACGTCAGGGTACCCAGATTGGTTATAGGCACCATTGCAGTAAGCACAGTGGATATTAGCTTGTTGGATGAAATTACGAGGGTCTTCAGGAGGAAGGGATCTCATGATACTGAGAGCTTTCTTATACTTGGCTATGTAGGTATCATCCACAAACTGAGCAGCTGGTTTAACCCTAAGGGATGTTCTAGGTGGTGGAAGCTCGAAATCTATGGGAGAAGATTGTGGAGGGCAACAAACGGTGGATGGTACATCGTTTGGTATCTGTGGTGGGCCACAAGTATTGAAGTCAGGGGAAGTTGGAGCAGCAATGGCTAAAGGATTGCCTGCAAGAGTGGATGCACCGTAGAGTCCTCCAAACCCAATGAGAACGTCCCTTCGATTTTTTTCACCACTGTTGTGTGATGGTTTTCCTTCTTCATTTGGTATAGTGTTTTTGTGGCATGACACTTTGCAGAGACGGTGGTGTTCTGGTTTGCTATGTTTGGTGGGGTGGCATGGAGTTTGATAAAGTCGGAAGGTGGAAGATGATGAAGAATGGAAAATGGAGAGTAACGTTGAGAAATGCGATGTAACGGAGACAGAAGCCATCATAAAATCGGTTACTATCCGATCCTCTTCTCACTCCGTTTTCTACCACATACCCCTTTTTATGCTGACACTCCAAAGGTTATAGATAGATATTTTGCCTACCACACGTCACTTAATAACTCAACATGATAATAGAGTAATTATATTTATTTTATTTTAAACACAATAAACTTTTCCATACATTTTCCATCTATTATTTTACCTTTCTTTTTATTTCTTTCTTTATAAACAATTAACTTGTTCAATAATTAAATTCCTTTTAAAAGTGAATTGTCAACCGATTGACAGAAATTATGTAAAAAAACATAGAGAAATAAAATTTGTATGAAATAAAATTAAAAATTTTACGCATTTTACTACAAAAAACTTTTAAATTATCAACAAAAATTTTTTTGACAAAAATAAATCCGTCAATAAATTTATGATAATTTTAAAATATATATTATTAAATATTTTACCGATAGATTAATTAGTGACAATTTTTTCTGTTAGTAATGTATATTTCACTTACTGATAAAAATTTGTTAGTAATATATATTTTATTTATCGACAAAAAAAATTATTTGTAAAATCCGTCGATAAATAAAATATACATTATCGATAAAATTTTCGTTGGAAAATCTTTCAGTAAATGAAATATACATGACTCACAAAAAATTCGTCGGTAAATCTATCAATAAAATAAACAAAAAAAAATTTTGTTCATTATTCACTCTGTCCCCGAGCCAAAAACTTATTTATTTTTCTCTCTCGTAAGTCTTTATCATATTTTTGCAACAACCTCCTTTTCTCCTACTTTTCCATTTGCTACTACAACTACAAGTCAAGTTACCTCCATCTCCATTCAACTAGGCCATTGTCTCCTTCTCCATCGTGGACATTGCGTTCGAGGTCTTTCACTTCATCTTTTTCTTTTCTGTGCACGGAAGAAGCAGTGCCTCCATTCTTCCTGTTTCATGGAACAATGCAACCAAGCATTGTCACCACCGTGTAACACGATTGTTGTCCGTTCTAACTCCGACCAGAGTCAATGTTTGTCATCACCCTTACAATTATAAGATGATCTAGATCACGATATTTACCGACAAATTTATCAATTGATTTTTTCATCGATAATTATCTATAGATTTTTTTGTCGATAATTATCGATGAATGTTTCCATCGATAATTATCGATGAATTTTTTCGTAAATAATTATCTTATCGATGAATTTTTTCGTAAATAATTATCGAGAAATTTACTAACAGATTTTTTTGTTATTGACAAGACAAAAAATTTCATCAATAAAATTCACTGATATTATTTTTATCGACGAAATTTGACTGTTAATAAATCTTCGATAATTTTAATTTATCGATAAATTTTATACATTACAATTTTAATCGTTAATAATATCAATTTTTCTTGTATATAAATTATAACTCTAAAAATTAATATCTTACCTCAAAAATAATTTATTACTATTGTTATTAAAATTTTATTTATCTTTATAGAAGTTAAAGATGATATTTAAACCGGAATTAAGTTTTTATATAAAGTCAAGTCAATGTTACGAGAATAACAGGCCTAACAATGATGAACATGGTGAATTATCACAAATTGAAATTTGAAAAACATAGACTTTTATTTAAGAAATGATAAAGAACATGAACAAGAAAATTGAATAATTTTATATTAATTTTAATTCTATATTGACTTATATCCCATCAATCTTATAAATAACATTTTAATATTCTAGAAAAATATAGTTTTATATACACTTCTGCTCAAATACTATACAACAAACAACAATGCAACTTTTTAAGTACAATTTAGTATTTTATATTTAATTCATTACTTTTGTTAATAATTTATTAGATCGATTTCTGTTTATAATCGACTTAATAGTCTCCTTCATTTATATTGTATTAGTTCTCTATTTAACTTATATAATCTATGTTCACAATATCACAAAATTGTCATTACTTCTATAATTACATCGGTTTTGAAGAAAATGATCTTATCTTAAATGTCAATATAGAACCATTAATTTGTATTAGTGAATTTCAAAAAATAAAAATATTGAAAAATCAAGTTGACTTTATAGTGCATAATAAATCACAATCAATCATCTTATTGCATCGTTTTCCACACTATTCATAGTCAAAACATCAATAGTACACATAATAAAATGTATTTGTTCATAAAACAAAAGTCGCATAATACAATTGATTATCATGCTAAATGATGTGACACTGTTTAAACAAATAATATATTTTAAGAAATTTGTTTTCAACGACAGAAATTGAAAAATGTTTTTAAGTATTAAAGTGCAGTAGCAAATGTAGGACTTACAAAACTAAAGTTAAATGGAATTGCAAGACTCATAAAATTAAGATAAATAATTCATTTAAGTAATAATATATCCTCCAATAAAATTATACATTATTTAAATTTTTTTATAAAATATATATTTTAAAAATCATCATAAATGTGAGATTAAATTAAAAAAACTCAATAAATAAATATCTTACACTCTATTTATATATATATTGTAAGGTCCTGAAAATTTTATGGGCTAGGGGGCCCTATTCTCTGAGGCAGCCAGGCCCAAAGGGCCAAAGGCACCATGACCTTAGGAGGGGTTTCCTCTTTTTCCCAACTCTGAACCTATTTCCAGTTTCCCTTTCTCTCTCTAAAACTCAGTTCCATTTTTCTTCTCCTTGCTCTGACTTCTCTCTACCTTTCCACCACTTTCCACCGTTCAAATTTCAAATAGGTGGTATTCTTTCGCTCACAGAGTTGAGGGCTTCCATTCTATCCGATTAGAATTTCATTTGGACGGGTAAGTCAAATTCTCCACTCTTCTTGATATTAGGGCATGCAACTTTACTGGTTGCATGGAGCTCATTTTGATTCTCTGTCTGTTCTAGCTCTAAGAGCTGTTTTCCATCACCAATTAGGTGGTTGTAGGTCACTGTTGGGATTTTCGCTGTGAAGGCATTGTTAGGGCACTATAGTTGGCTGTACTGTTGATTTCCAGGTAAGGGGAGCTAGTTATTTTTGTTTGAAATTAATTTATGAGATATATGCATGTTGAATCTTGAATTGGTGTGTTGATTTAAACTGTTATGTACCTGTTGAGTATAAATTGGCTTGTGTTATGATGCTGAAAATTGTGCATGTAAAAATGTATTGGTTGTAAGTTGTTATGATGGATTTGATTGATGAAATATAGATGGGTTTAGTGAAGATAAGAGGAATGGAGTTTTCTGCATATTTATTATATAAGTATGGGTACTGTAAGAACTTTTTGTTTGAGAAATATAAAAAGGAAGAAAAGAGTTTCGTGAGTATGAAAGTGGTGTGTAGCATTGTGACAAAGAAGGAGATT
>NW_025904837.1:232443-280558 GCF_018835915.1 Vigna umbellata
CTGGCTTTTTGAGTGGTTATTGCCTGGTATAAGAACTTGTAATTGGCTTGTTTAAGTTTGAAGATCTTGTGAGTGGCGGGGATGGTTAAGTCCGGAAGGTGGGATTTTCTTACTTCTTTGATTTGCTTTATTTTGCTTTTAAAATAGGAAATTGGGGGGCGATGGAAGTGTTGTGTTGTTTAAAAAAAAAAACAAAAGACCTGTATGTCCCGCCTGGACTGGTGTTGAAATATTTTCGTTTTATTTGGAGGGTGGACGTAAGGGCAGAGGGGAGTAATTTATGATAAATCATGGAACAGTCGAAAGAGAAAAGGGCTTATAGGCGTGTTGGTACGTGTTTGTATTCAGAAGGGGGTCCCTGCAAGATTATGAAGGAAAATTAATTTAACTAAGATAAGGGGGGCCTTTATTACGACCGTTCTGTGCCGGCTGCAATAGAACAGAAAAGGTTTGTTTCTTTTAATGGGTTTGTGCAGGGATGTATGTACTTCTATTCTATCTTTACCAAGTATAACTTTCCTTATAGGTTAATAAAATGGGAATGTGTAGTCACATTGACTTTCTTTATAGTTTTAGTCTATTTAGTTGTAATATAAATGTTTTTCAGGAGCAAATACTAAAGAAGTATGTGGGTTGTGGTATAAAATAAAAGTTGCAGTGGTTAACTGGGTATGTCGTGCGTATTCGTGAGTTACTGGTTGGAGCAAATTGATGGGGTGTATGTTTCTATGAAGAGGTTGGTTGATTGTGGGCGTAAAGTATGTGATGTATTGACGTAAAACGGAACCTGTTTCAAAATACTAAATCTCTCGTGAGTCCTTAGTGTTGAATTGAGTGCATGTAGCTCAGTCTTGGGGGTTTCCCTGACGCTCCACTGGTCTTTCATTCTAAAGTAGAGAGCGATTGACCATGTGGTGAGGAGTGCAGGAAGGTCCTAGTCTGGCGGTTCAGTCTGCTTCAGGGCGCGGAACGGATTAACCTCGTGAGGTGGTAGGGTGCACCCATTGAAAAGGCTTCTGGCAAGCCAAGTGGAGGCCACCACGAGCGGCATAACCCGCATTAGCTCGGCAAGCATTGGTTCGGACGATGCGGTCTATAAAACAATGCAGTCTTGTGAAGCAATGCATATTTGAGTGAATTTTACATGTCGTGTGGATTGAAAAAATAAAATGAATTTATATCTAGTCACCTTGCGGGGGGGTATGCTTGCGTAAGTTTCTTCTTGCGATGCATATCCACTTGGATGGGAGCAGATGGGGCGCGGCAGGTTCCTTTGGAGACAGCTTTTGAAGTTGAGGACAATGCTTGCTGCCTAGTCTCCTAGGTGGTATGGGGTGATTCTTGTAGTATTGAAATATTATTCCCTTAGTTAATTTTAGATATCTTTAGTTAAGCTTTATTTCTGAAGTTAATTTGAGGATGACTGTAAATTCTAGTTACTCGCAACGCTTACGATATTATGCATGTGAACGTCTGTAGTTATAATGCGTTCTATATAATGGGATTGTACATTATGGTCTCAGCGCAGTTTCTGTCTTTAGGAAATCCTGTAGGTATGTGTGTGCACTGCTGATGCTTGTGTACTCTGTGAAATGTCTAAAATCGTTGTCCTTATTATTTGAGATGGGCTGATTTTCCTCCTCTGTGTGAACAGCAGATGGCACCTAGGCATCCACCTCTCCTCTCCTCCCCACAGGCCGATCCATCTAACTATAATCAATGTCAATGCGGTGTGCTTCAGGCGTGTGCAAAAACAGAATGCTGCATTGGGATTAGCAGAAACACCGTAGCGTTACCACATCTGGAAGCGCGAGGGTAGCTGCAGAGAAGCACGACGAGGGTCATTGAGAAACACTCACAGGCAACTTATGGAAGTGCTGATCGTGGGTAGGGCCACCAGGTTGCTTCTGCCTGCTACTCCTGTCCCGAGTGGAGTCTGGAGAGCTTTCTCAACATCATCGGCACGATCTCACTTCACTGGAAAGAACAATTGCAGCCCTGACGAAAGTGATCCTGGTTAGGACATGGAAAGATCTATTGGGCCCAGGGGGTCCTGATGAGACGAAGCTGGCCTACACCAATATCTTATTGACAGGGGAAGAAGATGGCCAATGGTGGAGCAGCATGAAGATGATATCGAGCGGAGTGAGACTCCTATTACTTGGATCTGTGTAGGGTTACGTTTACAACGAGTACTTTCCCTGACAGTGTCAGATTTGCACAGAAGTGGATTCCTGGAGATGGTACGGGCAACAAACCATATCAGCCGATGCTGATCGTTTCAAAACATCTGCTTCGTTCAACCACTATGGCGGTAGATGGCTGGTAGATGAAGAGTGTCAATGCCAGGGAAATGGAGACGGCTTGCAGAGGTGATACAAAGCTACTTGTGACGGGTTCCGCATAGAGAGGTTCCTGCTCTGGTGGAGATGGTGGCTCGTGACATGGAGAAGACCAAGAAGGAATCTGAGGGGCCGCAGAAGACAGCAGAGCAACCATGAGGGTGTGGTGGACCCGTGATGTCCAGGGGAGGCTCTAATTCTAGGAGTACCCCTTTCTCTAGACCCACTTCCTCCGGGTCCAGGGGGTCTTCCTCTCAGTCATCGGGGCAGTCCAGCTTTGCCAGCCCCGTGAGATGTTTTCGGTGTGGTGGACCACACCTCCAGATTGCTTGCCCTCAGCTAGAAGGGTATAGAAGGTGTAATATCTGCAAGCGAGAGGGGCACTATGCCAGAGACTGTCCTACTGCGAGGAGGGCAGGACCCCAGCCACGCCAGGCTGGCAGATCTATTCAGAGGGGTGGGCACAGACCACAGGCAGCAGGGAGGGTCTATGCGTTGACCGGAGCTGAGGCAGCCAGCGCAGGGAATATCATAGTTAAGCAAGGGCTGTGGTATTTGGAAGCTTTGTGTGTTACCTTGTTTGATTCGGGGGCGAAAACTCTTTCGTGTACTACGCTTGTGTGAGAGGCTCGTCTAGTTGCAGAGAAGCTCGTGTGATCTGGTGGTGTTTACACCAGCAGCGGGGTATCAGGACATCAATTTGTGTGCTGCTAATGTCCTATTGCGGTTAGAGGGCGCAGGTTCGATGTGAACCCTGATTTGCTTACCTCTGCAAGGGCTAGAGGTAATTCTGGGAATGGATGGTTAGCCGTCAATCATATTCTCTCGGTCGGTGGGAAATAAGCGAATATTTCCGAAAAGATGAAGACCTGTCGTTATCCACTCGGGGGTGTTATTGAGGCAAGAATTTTGGGGTGCCCAGTTGTTCCTATCATGTTCCTATGGCGGGACTGCGATTTTTTAAACTTGCGGCGCACACATGGGAAACCAGAGTGTAGACCTTCGAGTTGTGAATGACTTCATGGTTCTTTTCATGAACGAAGTTCCTGGAGTCACCTCCTCCGCCGGGAAGTGGAGTTCTCTCTGATCTGGTTCAGGGAGCAGGGCCAGTAGTATATAGCTCTTGAATCGGATGGCTCGGCCGAGTTGGATGAGTTGAAGAAACAGATTGAAGAGTGTTAGAGAACCAAATTATCAGGCCGGGGCTTCGCGTTGTGGGGTGCGCCAGTGTTGCTGGTAAAGAAGAAGGATGGAGCTCAAGAGTGGGCGTTGACACGCCGCTGAATAAGAAGTTGACGATTCAAGAATATAAGTACCCGTTGCCGAGTCTATGTGACTGATGGATCAATATACGGGAGCTACGGTAATCTCCAAGAGTGATTTGAGGTCGGGGGTTAACATCAGATTTAGTGAAGACGATTTTTGTGGGGATGATACAGAAGAAGGCTTCAGGTCCAGATTAATGCCAAGACCGAGTAGGAGTTATGCTTTTTGGGTGATTAAATGCTCGAGCCCAGTTCATGGCTACAGAACAGGAGGATCTTCAGACGTTGAGACAGTTCGTTGGTGGTTTTAGAGATGACATACTTTGTCTATTCTAAGCCTCGGGGAAGAACAGAAGATCCACCTTAGAACCGTGCTTGGGGTCTTGAGAGGCAGGACGCTTTATGACAAAGTCCCAGTTGGAGTTCTGGATGGCAGAGGTTCACTTCTGGGGAATGTTCAGTGCGGCTCGGGCTCGGTAGATCCAGCTAAAGGCAAGTTGTACTTCAGTGGGAACGGCCCAAAGCCTGTTCTAGATGGTAAGGGTTTTGTGGGGTGCGGTGCTACTATCGCCGCTTTAGCGAAAAACTTGCCAGATAGTCGCCGCCGTGACGCAATTGACCGAAAAGATTCCCCCCTTTTGTGTGGACTTCCCGGTGCAGTAACTTTGAAGACCTCAAGCAAAAGTTGGACTAGTGCTCCAGAGTATTGGTGATCTCGACACAGGCAAACTTTGAGTTTCTGCGATGCTCGATCAAGGCGTCGGGCTGTGTGCGATGCAAGCGAGAAGCGAGTGGTTGGTATTGCCTCAAGCCAACTCAAAGTGCCTGAGAAAAATATCCCACCATGAATTAGGGTCGCGGCGGGGTCTCGCTTTGACGATGTGGAGACACTATTGTAGGAGCACCATTTCGCGTTTCCCGTGATCCCCAGAGTTAAAATACCTCCTTTGATCAGAACGAGGCTCAACTGATGCAAAGGAGATGGCTGGAAGTTCCTGCGAGATGACGTTGATTCTTATACCATCCTGGGAAAGGCTTAATGTCGTCGGTGACAGCTTGGAGCAGAACGGACGGTGCACTGGCTTCGTAATGCGGAGCGAGGTGGCTGTTAGTGGAAGAGCTTAGCGATTTGAGATCTAGGTTGCCTTAGAGCTGAGTCCTCAGATGCAGTAGATTGGTGTATCCCGTATCGTCTGCGGGCGCGTATTCAGGGGTCAGTATCTGCGCCGAGCTTCAGAAGGAGTGGCTTACTTGGCACGATAAGGAAAGGATTACCCCCGGACGGATGTTATTGAGGTTCAGAGGTGGAGGGTTTGTGTCCCTAATGAGGGGAATTATTAACGAGATTCCTATCGCCGCCGGCCCCAAAGGCGTTTTAGCATGGCATCCCCGGCATTGCCTCACCTGTACCGGGACCTAAGGAGTCTTTTGGCGGTCGGTCGACGGCGAGATGTGCTCAGTTTGTTGCTCTGGTTTGAACGTGTCCGCCAGCTAAAGATAACGGCATCAGAGACCGGGGGTCGGCTGGAACTGATGTACTGAAGGGAAATGGTGGCTTCGCATCGCTATGGTTGTTACCCATTTGCCACACCATGTTCGAACGACACGATTGCAATATGGGTAATAGTGGGACCGCTGACAAGAGTGCCCACTTCTGGCTATCGACTTGAGAATGTCTATGGCCGAGCTCGCACAATCGGTCTGTAAGGAGATCGTGATGTCCATGGTGCCTCGACGTAATTTATTATCTCAGATAGAGACCCGCGGGTCACCTCAAGGTTTTGGCAAACCTGCAGAGTGCGATGGGAAGCCAATTACAGATGAGCTCAGCCTTACCCTCCCCAGAAGCTGGAGTCCGAACGGACGATCAGTCTTAGAAGATAACGCTTACTTGAGCAACATGTCTCCGGCTCACCTGGGAGTCTGGGCGAGGTGTGTGTTACCATTGGTCGAGTTCAATGTAACAACAGTTATCAGCTTAGTATCGGTATGGCTCGTTTTGCAGCCTTGTATGGGAGGCGTGGTTAGACACCCTTGTGTTGGGTTTTCAGGAGGGAGGTGCGTTTGTTAACAGGGCCCGCGAAGTTCAGCCCGACTACAGAGAGGTGAAGCTATATCGGAGTAGGAGCGGATGGAAGGATCTCAGAATAGGCAGAAGTCCTATGGATCGGAGGCGAGGCCGTTTGGAGTTGCTAGGGGGATCCAGTTTCATCGAGTGATCTACTATGGTGTAGGAAGAGCAGTCGTGATAGGAAAACTATCTCCTAGGTATCTGGTCCTTTACCAGAGTTCGGCGCCTAGGGACCGGTAGCTTATTGAATCAAGCCATTGCCACCCCGCTGGCTAACCTCCCCCATCCCGTCTTTCACGTCTCCGCTTAGAAAATATGTATTCAAAATTCGTCTAATTATCGCATTGAAGCGTTTAGTGTCAGAGAAGATCTAGCCATGGCGTACAACCCAGGCAGCATGAGGGGAGCCGAACAAGGGCTTAGAGGCAGAACCGTAGTTTGTCAAAGTCATCTGGGAGGTAGAAGGGGGGACTTACCCGGGGAGTTGAGGACGAGATGCGCAAGTCATTATCTCAACATTCATGGTAAGTTAATTCGAGGTCGACAATTGATGTTTGGGAGATGTCAGGTCCTGCAAAATTTATGGGCTAGGGGCCTATTCTCTGAGGGCAGCAGGCCCAAAGGGCCAAAGGACCCGACCTTAGGGGTTTCCTCTTTTATCCAACTCTTGAACTATTCCAGTTTCCTTCTCTCTCTAACTCAGTTCCACGTTTCTTTCCTTGCGTTGACTTCTCTCTACCTTTCCACCACTTTCCACCGTTCAAATTCAAAATAGGTGTTATTCTTTCGCTGCACAGAGTTGAGGGCTTCCTCTTGCATATCACGATTAAGAATTCAGTTGGCGAGTAAGTCAATTCTCCATCGCTCTTGATATTAGGTCATGAAACTTTACTGGTTTGCACTGGGCTTAGTTCTGATTCTCTGTCTGTTCTAGCTCTAAGAGCTGTTTTCCATCACCATTAGGTGGTTGTAGGTACATGTTGGGATTTTCGCGTGGGAAGGCATTGTTAGGGCCCCTATAGTTGGCGTTTACGTGTGATTTCCAGGTAAGGGGAGCTAGTATTTTGTTTGAAATTAATTTATGAGATATATGCATGTTGAATCTGAATTGGTGTGTTGATTTAAATGTTATGTACCTTTGAGTATAAATTGGTTGTGTTATGATGCTGAAAATTGGCATGTAAAAATGTATTGGTTGTAAAAGGTTATGATGGATTGTGATGATGAAATATAGATGGGTTTAGTGAAGATAAGAGGAATGGAGTTTTCTGCATATTTTTATATAAGTATGGGTACTTAAGAACTTTTTGTTTGAGAAATATAAAAAGGAAGAAAAGGGTTTCGTGAGTAGAAAGTGGTGTGTAGCATTGTGACAAGAAGGAGATTCTGGCTTCTTTTAGTTGGGTATTGCCTTGGTTATAAGACTTGGTAATTTGGCTTTTTAAGTTCTGAAGCACGCTTGGCGCGGGGATTGTAAGTCCAGGGTGGGAAATTTCTTCTTCTTTGATTTGTTATTTTGCTTAAAAATAGGAAATGGGAGATTGAGAGTTGTGGTGTTTGTTTTAAAAAAAAAAAAAAGACCTTGTATGTCCCGCCTTGACTTGGTGTTGGAAATATTTTCTGTTATTTGGATGTGGTGGAACAGTTAAGGGCAGAGGGGAGTAATTCATGATAAATCATTGTAAAGTAGAAAGAGAAAAGGGCTTAAGGCTTTGTTGGTGCGTTTTTGTATTAAAGAATGGTGGGTCCCGCAAGATTTTATGAAGGAAAATTAATATTAAATAACGATAAGGTGGCCTTATAAGAAGTTCATGGCAGGTCTTAGGAAATAGAAAAGAAAGGTTGTTTTCTTTTAATGTGGTTTTCGTGAAGGGGATTTGAGTACCTATATTATCCTATTATTAGGTTTAATAGCCAATTAGTCCTTATTGTGGTTGAAAAAAATTTCATTTAGTCCCTCGTTAAAAGTGTTTTGAATTAGTCCGTAATTTAACCGTGTCAAGATTGGTCCTTTCGTTAATAAGTAACGAAATTAAGGATGATGATGTGAACATTTAAAGCTATCGAGGGACCATCAAACACTCAGCTTAAGCTGTGTGCAATCAGCATACATCATTTCGGAACTTATATTAACGAAGGACCAATATGACCCAATAGTTTAAACGTTAGGGGAACTAATATAAAACACTTTATACGAGGGGACTCACTTAGATTTTTGAACCCAAAGTGGGATTAATTGGCTATAAACTCTTATTATATTAATAAAGTATAAAATTTACTTATAGGTTTAATAATAAAATGGAATGTACTGTAACATTCCTTTAATAGTTTTTATTAATCTTTTAGTTGAAATATAAATGTTTGTTTAAGGGGGGGGGGCGAAAATACTAAATGATTATGTGGGTTGTGGTTGGTATAAATAAAAAGTTGCCGTGTTGATTTACTCGGGTATTCGGTGTGAATGGTATTAGTGAGTTACTGGTTTTTGAGAAAATATGACGGGAGTGTATGTTCTATGAAAGAGGTCTGGTTAATTGTGGATGTATAAGTATGTGATTCTTGAGACGGAAAACGGTTTCAACGTACTAAACTCTCGGTGAGAGATCTAGGTTAGAAGATTGATGGTAGCTAAGTTTGGGTGTTTCATGACGCTCCAATGGTTCTTTTCATGCTCAAGTAGAAGGAGGAGTGATCCATGTGGTGAGGAGAGTAGGTAGTTAGCAGGCGGGTCCTAGTCTGGAGGCTCCCAGTATGCTCCAGGGCGCGGACGGAAACGGATTAAACCTCGGGAGTGTGTAGGGGTGGAAAAACCCATTGGCAACGGCTTTGCAAAGCAGGAGTAGAGAGGCCAACACGATGTGCAAACCGCCATAAGCCGGGCCAATCATCTGGGTCCGGACGAGTCGGTCTATAAAAGACTGAGTCTGTGAAGTCCATTGATTCCTGTTGAGTGAGTGAACTTTTACCTGTAGTGTGTGATTGAATAACATGATTTTTATACTAGTCACCCTTGCTGTTTGTTCTTGCTTTGTATGTTTTCTTCTGAGATTGATTCATCCCTTGGATGGGAAGCAGGAGAGCGAGGAGGTTCTTGGAGGAAGCTTTGGGAAGTGAGGACAATGCTGCGGCCTAGTTCCTAGGAGTTATTGGTGGATTTGTAGTATGAAAGTTATTTCCCTGTTAGCTTCAATTTAGAGCTCTTTTAGGGTTTAAGCTGATATCTGAAGTACTTTGGGATGATCTAATTCTATTAACTCTCAAACATGCTTTCCTAGATTAGGCATGGGAAGTCTTTAGTATAGATGCTTTCTATATTATTGGGATGTAATACAAAGGCCATCATGGGTTTGTAATGTAGAAACTCTTTTGGGTGTATTAGGATCCTCTTTTCAATGTTGAGCTCATCTGTCAATGTAGCCATATTGTCAATGATTTCTGGATGTAGCTTCCCTCTGGCGTTTCCATGTTGATATTTCTCATACTAGCGTCAAGCCTATTTGGTTTGTGAACAAAGACCTCCCAAGGTAGGTTAGGGACTGCTGACTACTTGCAAATCATCAAAGCCATGTGTGGGTGTCTTTTTTTTTTTTGTCTTCTTAATAAGCTTTATTTCTGTCCCGGAATGCACAGTGGATTCCTCCATGCCTTGTTGGAATGCTGATGAAAATCTCTTGCTCCATTATTAACTTTTGATTGTGGAAAGTATTTTTTAGGAATTTGGGTCACCACTGCTTCCCACTCTGTTAAAACTTTAGTATGGAAAAGAATGTACCAAAGCTTAGCATGGCCTCCTAGTTGAGAAGGAAAAACGCTAAGTGTGATTGCTTCATCAGGCACCCCATTATTTCACCGTGTTGTAAATTCTCATTAAAAGTGTGAGGTGCTCAATGGGCTTCGTGAGGACAAAAAAAACCCCATTAAATGAATACTCTCACAAGTGAATAATGGTGCTTAACATCCATGTTGACGGCATGACCTTGGTCGTTGCTATGCTTGGTAAAGGGTTGAGGTCAGCTAATTTGTGTAATATGGCAAGAGTTTTCTGGCATTATGATTCTCCATATTTTTTGTGTTCTGGGTTAGACCTAGTGGTGATTGGTTGTAACAGGTTTTGGGAGGAGGAACAATCTTAGATGTACGGATTCTTTTTCTACGTCTACTCTCGTCTAAACCTTCAAGAAGAGGTTCTGCAGTTTGCTGCTTTTAGTCGGATGCTTCCGGCATACACAAGAAAACAAACCCCTGAAAAATGTGCGCACCAAAAGGATATAAAAGCAGATATAAGATACGAGATAAGAAGATAAAAAACAGAAAACAGAAAAATAAAAAATAAAGACAGAAAATAAAAAAAATAGAATAACAAACAGAAAAAAATAAAAAGAAATTCAATTCAAAATTCAAAAACAAGTCAAAGATACAACACTAACAATCGAAATAGTTAAACCACGAGTCCCCGACAATCGGCGCACAAACTGATCAAATTATGAAAACGAAAACCGGCGCACAAAACTGTTTAACAATCAGGGCAAGTGTGACCGAAATAGTATAAAGTAATAAAACAAGGTCCGACAAAGTATATTTTCCCAAAGAGACTCAAGGCCCGTTAAGATATGTCGATTGTTGTTATTGACGACTTAAGAACAATGGATATAGGTTATTAATGCAAAAGGACAATAACGAAACAGGATGAAGGCATTGATTCCAGGGATAAAGATATAAAACAAAAAATTCAAGCATAGATGATGAGTATGTTTTTTGGGGTTATCCATTGTCTGATCCCACTCTAATATTTTCAGGAATTAATCAATTCTACCATCAATGCTAATGCCAATCCTATAAAACACCTTGACCGAAGGCCTAGACAATTACGAGTTCATACAATTCTAAGCATCTAGTAATTCGTTCTAAAGTTAGGACTTCTTCCTAAGGCAACAATAGCTATGGGAGAAATTCCCGGATCTTAGACTCACTACGTGTCCCGCTATAGACAAAATCCATATCTGGCAATGAAGGGTTACCAAAGCAAGCAATAAGAAAAGAGGAAAAACCCTAGCTAAAGATGCAGAAAGAAAAGAAAGCATATATCTTATAGAAGACATTAAATCAAATTCCCATATGAGGAGTTCACAAGACAACATTGATTCCCAAACCACATACAGGGTTTTTAGTCCCCTACTTCATGGTGAACAGGATAACAATAATGAAAGAATGAAAGATAGAAACCTAGAAAGCGGAGGAGGTAGCAGGGTGCATAAGCTGAGAATCAAGAGGGTGGAAAAAAGAGTGTTGATCCGTCTTGAAAGATCAAAACCCTATCCGTCACCTAAGGCCTATATACTATTCGAAATTAAGAAAATTAGGCCACAACAAAAATAGTGACCGCTCAGCGGTAAGTTTGCGTGAGTTGTTTTTCCAGTGGGAGGTCCTAGGGTAGACGCTATCACTGGAGGTCTATTCCGCGGTAACGGATTAGCCTTGTGTATGGTCGGGTGGAACCCCTCGGCAATGGCTTTGCAAAGCAGTAGAGGCCATCACAAGTGCACAACCCGCCCCAGCTCTACATACATTCTATGTCCGGACGTGTCTAGAGTCTTAACATGATAGGATACTTGTCTTGATGAGTGTTATTAAATAAATGCTTATGTTTATGATGACTTATGTGTATGTATATTCTGGTAAATGCTAGATTGGTTGAAAATGAATTGTATGATTGTTTGAGATCTAGCTCACCCTTGCATTTGTGTGTGTTGCATGTGTTTGATTTCCCTCTTGCGATGATCATCCAATCCTTTGGATGTGAGCAGTAGGTGATGATGTACCCTTGGAGCAAGCGTTGGAGAATGAGGAAGACCCAGCTCCTAGTGCTTAGGATTTCTACTAGCTATGTTGTTCAATAGCTTTTTATTTTGAAAAAACTTCTAGCCTTCATTTTAGCATGATCTGTATTTTGGAGAATTATGAACTTGTACTTATATTTTAAAGTTTTCCAGTCAGACTTGGATAACTGTACTCCTAATTCTATCTATTGTGTACTCTTAACTGCTTCTATTATTATAATTGATGCATTCTACGTATATACTTTGTTATATATTTTGGGATGTCACATATATATATATATATATATATATATATATATATATATAAACATAAACGTTTTCAATTTCGACACGAATTCTGTTTTGTTAGGTGTGATGTCTGAAAGGACATGGGTGTTTTGGAAGTAGAAAGTGATGCTTCATTTTGTGTCTATATAACATTTGTCTTTGCCATTTATTACAGGTTGTCATTTTATCTTTTTCTAAACCAATTAGCCACAATTTTAATCTCTATTTAAATATTTTCATAAAAGGTTTCAAATGCATAAACACATAAAAAAAATGAAATATATAAAAAGAAAAATAAGATAAAGAAATTATGAGAAACTTAGATGACAGAGGAGTGAAAGATAGAAAGGTAAAAGGTCTACTATACCTTATCTTCTACCTAATAAGCAAGCCAATATATAGAGTTGCAGTGATATCCTTCTTATTAATGTTATTAATTTGTGAGGTCGTTAACTAGCCAGGGATAATGGGGAACATACTCTTAATCTAAAATAATAATATTTTATTTATATTTTTTTAATTTATAAATTTAATATATATTATTATATTATTGAATTGTCAACTCTATTAATTTTTCTAGAGCCAAACAATTATTTTTCTATACATAAAAAAGCAAAGTGATTGAAAACAACACTTGTGGTGGAACCAAATAAGGTAGTTTCTTCCTGCACCTTCCAAAGTTTATTTTTCTGCATTTTTATATGAAAAAATTTCTATATTATTGTATTTATACAGCCTGAATCTTTCTTAATGAAGAAATTTTAACAAAAATAGCTAAATTTTAAAAAGTTAGATGAATATATAAATCATGTTTTTTTTTTCAGAATAAAAAGTTGTACTTTTAAACGGATCATTTCGGTATTTTAGACAAAAATCTTCTTTTAAGTACATCTTTCTATTTTTGTGTTGTTTTCAATGTAGTGTTAGGATGTGCTTTGGATTCATGACTTTTGTTTTTTTGTCTTTTATTTTATATTGTTTTAATAAAGTGGTACTTCATTAGTAGGACTTTACTTTTTTTAGATCTTTTCTGTATTAAAAAGTTTTTTTTTTAATTTAGATGGACATATTTTTCTTATTTAAAAATTTCTTTTAATTATTTTATAAATAAATAAAAAGTTAAATATTAAATTATTATCATATATTTTTCAAATATATGTATATATGAATAAAAATCACCTATAAGTTTTAAAAATCAAATAAGCTAAAAAATCTTAAAATAAAAATATTTATATAAAATTTAAAAAAAAGAAAGAAAAAAACTTTAAAAAGTAGAAAATATTAGAAATTTTTATTTTAATTTATTAATCATATTGTTAAAAAATATTTCAAAATAAAAAAATTCACACAAAATTAAAAAAATCATTAATTAAATTATTAAAATAAAATTTAAGAAACATACAAGTTAAAATGAAAGAATGAAAAGAAAAGTCGTACCATACATGTAATACTTCTATGAGAAAAAACGTGAAGCTGTCTGTGTAAAGAGAGGCTACTATAAAGATAAAAAAAAAACCACATGTACTTATTATACATTGAACAAAGCTGTCTTTATAAAGTGGGTTGACAAAAACTAAAAGCATGTATTTAAAAATATATTTTTTTCATAGTTTTAGAAACTTAATATGATTTCTTTATTTTGAAGTCATTTTTTTATGTATGATTTATTTGTACTATTATTTTAAAATTTTAAATATTTCTATAAATTTGAATAAAAATAATAAAAGAAACCAATTTTTTGAGTTATAGAGATTCTACTTCTTTTAATTTTTAAAATAATAACAATTCAGAGATTTGATGTAATATTACAAAATATAACATTAATTTACAAGTAGATACTTATTACATTTGTACAAATATTATTACTTTAACTAAATAAATAAAAATATATATTCAAGATCCTCTATACGAATATAAAATCTGTGTCATATTTCTCTTTATGTTAGTAAAGAATATAATTGTACATATTCAAAAATTAAATATTTTTTATTAAAATTAAAATCGCAAGAAAAGAAGCATATCAGTATTGAATGTCAAAATAAAAATATATTTTTTTACAATATAAAGTAATAATGAATTTTATTTAATAATAAGTATACATCTATTCAAATATTTATTAAATAATCTTTTTATAGAAAATAAAAATTAATCAAACATGATAAAAAACAATACACAGTTTTTAATATTAAGTAATAATAAAAAAAAGTTCTAATAACATAAATTTTAAAACAAACCATAAAGTAAACTAAAAATATTTTGATGATGTTAGAGTTATATGCATTTAATCATTATATTCCCAAATTCGATTTAAATTTGAATATAGATAATGCGTACGTATAAATTTAGTCTTCCTTATTAGAAAAGAAAAATTCACAAACAAATTATTTAAAAATATCACGAAATAAATTGACACAACAAATTTGGTCTTCTTTGTCCAAGACACATGTGATGGGCAGGTGCATGTTCCATCCTTATCATCATAATTATCCATGTTTTCGTTAGAAAAATATATACCACACATATCAATTAAATAGTTTTATGCACATAAGAAAATTAAATAGTTCTATTTTAAATTATCTAAAATGTGTTATTTGTACGGTTTGTTTATACAGTAATTATAAGAAAATTTGTGGAAAAAAAGTGTTATATTTGTACGGCTTGTTTGAGGGAGAAAAATACAATTAATGACAAGTTATTTTTGCTTGATCGAACGAAAAATATTTTCTTTCTAGGTTGTGATAAAAATTTTAGGTTAAAATTTAACTCTTATACAATATTTTATATAATTCATTTTTGGTTTAATCCTTTCGGACATCCCTATTTGTGTAGGATTGTCTCAAATAGGTCCTCATATTTATTTTTATCTCAAGTAGGTTCTTATTTTTGTAAAATTGAGTCAATTGGAACCCTGCCGTTAATTTCAATAGACGGCGTTAAATTTATTGAGTCGTGGCATGCTGACGAAGCAAATTTTAATGACGTGGCACACTGAGATTGTATTAGGTGGAATTTAATTATGCATTAGGTGAAATTTAAAGCATTGTCTTCTTCCTTGGTGTCCTCTTCCTGTTAGGGTTTTTGAAGTTGCAGTGATTTCACTAGGGTTTTTGAAGTTGCAGTGATTTCACGCAGATCATTCAAAAAGTATTTTATCTTTTATGTCAATAAGAAACCAGTGCCTCAGTTCCGTTCATTCAATACAACATAAGGGGTTTATATATTCCAGAATCTTCAAATCTTAAACAGTAAATCCTCTTCTTGTTGGGTAATTGGAAAGTGCATCCCAAAGAACTAAGAAGCTCACCCAGATAGAGAAAACTAGAATTACAGTATCTCCAAGCTAAATAGAATACACCTTTCAAGATGTCTCGGAGGCCAAGAAGTGGAACTTGGGGACAAGCGTTCAAGAAATTAGGAACAAAGTACACAAATCCCATGTCCCACTACACATTTTTAACACTTAACTAAGAAATTAGGAAGAAAGTATACGACTTTCCTCTTCCCAATTCCTCTGAACCGCTTCCGCGATCGATCAATGTTCATTCTCTGATTCAATTCCAAACCCTAACCCTATCAATTGCATTGCCCTCTTTTTCCCACCCCTTCAATAGCCAATGTCTCTGTCGTTGGGGAGTGGCAGCTCCTCTACAACCGCTACTACCAAGGTCGTCGTTGCGCCCTTTGGTGGCCCGATCGCCGTCATCAGTGACGACTCCAAGATCGTCCAGCTACATGTAACGTCCCGGCAACTCACAGGGACCGTTGACTGCCCCCACAGACCACCACCAGGCTTTCCAGTGTGCTTTGTCCTCACTCGCACACTTTCTGAGAAAACTTCCCAGAAGGTCACCCATCCCAGAATTACTCCAGGCTAAGCACGCTTAACCATGGAGTTCTTATGAGTCAGGCTACCGAAAAGTAAATGCATTTTGGTGATATGAGTAGTCAAATCAATTCCTTTAAGCTATCCTTCAACCGTATAGTCCCATACCTATACAGTCTCCAGATCCCTCTCATTCCGGTGTATGTTCGATTCGTCCATGTACCCCTTCCACCCGAAGCTGCCAGGAGCCGCTCATTGTCTGTGCCCCCTGCACCATGCTCCCCGCACCGGCGTCACTCCCCGCCCTCGTCAGTGCCCGGGTGTCACACTACACGCCGAGTCTGCCCTCCGCAAGCTTCGCCTCTTCTCTTCCTCTGGCGGTCGCCTCTTCTCTTCTCTTCCTCCGACGACCTAACCTCTCTCTAGGAAAAGAGTGCTTCGAGGACAACGTTGCAGATTGCGCGTTTTGGGGGAACGACTTGGTTTGCATCACCGAGGCTAACCAACTTTTCTACACTCAGATTTCAAGAGCCCAAGGGCGGTGAAGCTCACGGATCCCCTGATCAATGAGATGCCTCATTGCTAGGCGTGAATGATGTTGTGATGCTTGTTGTGGAGGAGGATGGCGTGCAGAGGCTCGGGGAGGGAGTTCTGCGTGGACCACTGTAGAAGATGGTGGTTTCATGCGAGGCTGTTAGCGGAGGCGGAGCTAGGAGCAGCAGCGGTGGAGAAGGTGCCGAAGCTGGTGGAGGACGCAGCGTGCGTGACGGAATGCTGAACAAGGTTCTGAAGGGGTGTGGCGACGAAGATTAGGGTTAATTATTTTGTTATCAGTCATAGTATAAATTAGGTTTAATTATTTAAAACTTGAAATAAAATAAATTACACAATCACGTGTCACGTCATTAAAATTTGCTTCGTCAGCATGCCACGACTCAATAAATTTAACGTCGTCTATTGAAATTAACGGCAGGGTTCCAATTGACTCAATTTTACAAAAATAGGGACCTACTTGAGATAAAAATAAATACGAGGACCTATTTGAGACAACCCTACACAAATAGGGATGTTCGAAAGGATTAAACCTTCATTTTTTTCTCTATCTAGCTAACATACTCTCTTTTTTGTTTGTTCATGTTTCATTTTGTCAATACCCAATTTCGTCCGGGTAGATAAAAACGTCTAGAATTGAGAGATGAAACTTTGAACTTAGCACTTTCTATCAAGGATTAATTAATCAAGGATTTGTTGTTATTGTTGTTGATCAACGATTAATTAATTTTTTTTAAGAGTTTGATTGATGAACACTTCCTTAGGATGGGAATGAGAGGTGTGTTGTCTTCTTATGATGAAGACAGATCGTGTGTCGCTCGGTGGGTGACGGGGAGGCAAGTTTGCAACATGGTAGAGGTAAGCTCACATTTGGATAGTCTCACATACGATAGGGTGATTTGGTACCCGTATGAGTCACATCGGGCCACTCGTCCATTTCTAGGAATCTGTATGTTCTCTAGGTGAATCAAGATTGGTGAGATGCTTCACCGGCATTTGCCTAAACGTGTCTTAAGGCAGTTTGGGTTTCAGCCGCCACATGTTGTTGTAGAGGCAGACATGCTCACTAAATGCTTCCTGGTTGCACTATGTAGACCACGATATAAGGCATGCAAGATCAGTCTCATCTTCGTCTGATTTTATTGAGGGATACCTATAGTGGTTCGAAAGGGTTTCCCATCCATACGTTATTCTTGTTGTCGATCAAGACCAACCTAGTCTTTCTCCTAGACTACGGTGAAATATTTCAAATGAAGTGTCCATTCGTCCTAGATCGCCTACAAATTCTGGTTTGCTTGTATGTTATCCTACAATATTTATGTTATAAGTTCTATTTATGAATGTTTATTTATTTTTGTCTGATTATTATACTATAGGGTTCTGTGAAGTGCATTGCCAGAATCTTACAGACGATGATCTCTTGTCGGGATGTGATTAAGGGGAATATAACATGGGATCATACGAATAAGGCCCTTCAAATAGTTCTTGCATTGGTTGAAGAAAATTCACCGAGCAATAGAGGTCATAGGAATGTACATGGCAAACGTTCATCTTCGTCTGGATAACATTATCTTTTATTGTGTATTAATTTTATTAGGATTGTTTATTTCATATTTTGATTGAAGTAACGTTTTATTTTATGAATATTATTTACCATCTTAGTACATATTTACATACTTGTTCATTTATATGTCCTTCTTTTGCTGAGACTACAAATGTGAGATTTATATGCATGAGAGTGAAACACTTTGTAATTAATTAACAACAACTATTAATGATTATATACATATCTCAACACATTACATAAATATCATGGTTCAACTAAGTCAATATAAGAGGTAGTAACGTCCATCAACTATTCAAATGTTTACATTTTACTTGAATAAAAAGATGACCATGCTCGCGCCTTAGGATAACATTGTATTAAGGATATGATATCAACCATAGGCAAAGAACAACCTTTTTGTAGGTGAAATTGTGTTATTAATATTAGTATAGTTAATTAAATGACAAGTAATTTTAAAATGAAATGACAACTAATGGTTAAATGAAAGTAAAGAATAATAATATTACATGCACGAAATGACATCCATGAACGTGTCCTATACAAATTAATCGATGTTGTCTTATATCAGAAGGCGGTTTGCTACGTAATGGGAAGATAGTATAATTTTTACCATATGACAAACAGACTAAGATGATATTATATCGATTAGTAATTGCATAACCAATGTCTAATATAGTCATCCACTTCTTTGCATTAAGCCTATAAGAAATAAAAAGAATTGTTACAAAACAAGAAGAAAAGAAATAATAAATACTTCTTCAATATAGGAACTCATACCATTGATTGTGACTCGACTAACAAAGATCTCCTTAAATCTTCGAGTCAATCATAGCTTCCCACTAGTGTTACGTATTCATCACGCCTTTCACCAAGTTTTTTGTAAAGATCATGTTGGATAAATGGCCATGAGTCTTCCCCTAGTCCTATAGATGCAATAATGCATTTATACCCACAATGATCATCAATCACGACATCAACATCAACAATGTATGGGTAACAAATAGGATGAAACTGCTCTATCACGTGTTCTCTCATTCTTCGCACAAATTTTGCCTTTGATTGCAATTGTTTTTTTCCAAATGAAGATTCATTTGTTAAGTGCAAGACTTCTACATGCTCAAAATATGACGGCCCACGCTTTGTATACCTTTTATTTCGTTGAAGTTTATTCTTTTGTGCACCTTTTGTCTTCACTTTATGTACAAGACTTCTACCATGAATGTGATTGTAGGACAAACAATATCAAGTAACTTTTGCTTAATGGTGACTTTACTTACAATGTCAATCTCTTTGAATCGTTCTTGAACCATAGAAAATTCATGCTCAATGGATAAATCTAGCTAGGATTCATTTGATACAATATTTGAAAACCTCAATACCACATTATATGAATTTCAGCCAAAGGAATCATCTAGGGTCATATTGTGTTAATTCACAAGCATAGGGAAGATTGAATATTTATCTCAATATGCATCCACAACTTACTATCCAATCCATATATGTTGTACTTGTTCCAATTCCTCAACAATGAATTCCAAAGCATATCTGGATACACATCCAATAAGTCTTCTGTATCCGATTCCTTTATAAGTTTCACTCATAACAGTGAGACTCTTTTTGAAGGACACCTTAATCTTATTGTGTTGGAGGATAATGATTTTATGAATATCATCCCAACAAGAACAAAGATCACCTATATTGTTCTCCAAAACTTTCTTCAAGCTTTAGTGAGTAGACTCAACTCTAACAAAAATAAATAAACAATTACATAAAATATTTAACAGAAACAACTAAGTAAAATAACATTAAAACATACATGTTTGTTGTTGTGTTCCTTAAATGCATTACTTTGTTTGTCTAGACCTTTACAAAGTATGTATTCCATAGAATAATCCAAGTATTATTCACATATTAGAAGAATAAAGGTCATGAACTGCGGACGTATTGAAAGTGATTCACATAGTCACCAAACATGGTCTGATCTTCACAATCCATGACTTTTTCCCATGCTTCCATCACCACATTACATGCCTCAACAAAATCAACTAACATTTTGCATTTGGCTTAAAAAATTTTCAGAATGTTGAACTGACATAACATCTTATATGACTTAGGGAATATATTGTCAATGACATTCATCATAGTCAAGTCTCTATCATTGACAATGACTTGTGGATAGCCCTCAAATGTCAAAAATAAACCTTTCAGTCTTTCCAAAGCCCAAGTGAAATTATTTTGTCATTTACTTAATAAGATTGAAAATGTCACTTAGAATGTCAACTTTGTACATGTTACACCAACAATCTCAACCAAGGAAAGTTTATATTTGTTTATTTTGTACGTCGAATCCATCAACAAAAAAATATTAAATATGTTCAATAAGCACCAAGAGAATGAATCCAAGAGAGAAGAGTAAATAACAATGTGTTTTGGAAGGAGGGGGAAGACATATATTGGAAAATTAGAGAAAACAATCAGTTTAAAATGAAATATGTACTAAAAGAAAAAACAAACTAAAAGCTAAACTCATGTCTCAACTTTATAAACACAGAACCCATGACTCTTACTACCACTTTGATGTAGAAATTCATTAAAAGAGAATAAACTAGACAATAAGACGTATCTTTTGAATTACTCAACTATAACAATTAATTCCAAAATTATATAATCCAGTAACTTAGTTTCAAATTGAGAGTGGCAGAGTCTCCCTTTCTCACAGTAAGAATATAACTTACAGTATTCACGTGTCCTTTTCTCTATCCTAAAACTTTCAATTTCTAATTTGAATATTTCAACAGCTTTGATAATTTGAAGATAGACTTATGAACGCAATGTGACAGTTATTTAAAATTCCCTTTACATTCCCACCTATGTAACATCCCAAAAATACAATGTAAAATCATATAGAGAATAATCACATGTTAATAATACTACAGATCAGTTCAACGCTCAGCTATATACGATTACGGCCGAACGGCCTTACATAACATCAGAGAATTTAAAACCACTACTCTAACTGCAACTAGACCAAACGTTCTACAAAAGAAACTCATACCGAGCGGTCTTACAAAATATAAAGCTAATATCATACCGAACGTCCCTAAGGTTCGGCCTTCACTTCCTCCGCGTCTTCCAATACTTCTTCCAGAAGCTCTTCTCCTTCTGCTCACATCCACACGGATGATCATTGCAACAGGACAACGACGGGACGTACAACAAAGACAAAAATGATAAATAGGGTAAGCTTATGTAATTTAATTTATTCCATAACAACATATAACAATCATAATTAAATTAACAACACTCAATTCATCAAGGCATGCAAAGGACGACCACTTGACTCTGACTGTCGAGACTGTATGAATGTTGTGTAGCTACGACGTTCGTCCACCCCGATGATGTAGTAACTGGGATACCCTCAACAGCTGCCACCCGAGGTTGATCCGTTCCGTCCAAGTTAATCTTATGGACTAGGACTTCCTGCCATTCCCACACGTGACTTACTCTTCTCTACATGAGAACGAGTAATCATGGAATATCAGGATGAACGTCCACTAAGGTTTGCCCACATTCATACTTTACCAATCAATAACCACTTCCTGAGATATTCCTCCCTAGAATACTCGTTCATAATCACACTATTTCATTCACATCACATTTCAAATTCCCTTACACTATATCATTAATACATTCAACTGAAATACAATCGCACTCTCTAATTATGGCATAAATCCGACTGGAAAACACTTCTTAGAAACGAACATGACTGAGCGTTACTTATTAACTTAAATAAACAGACCACTAAGAGTTCAAAATGGACATCACGAAGCCTAGGCCGAGTACTAAGACTCTAGGCCAACACCTTTTAAAGACCAGCACTGTTTGACACACAATACTAATACTAATGAGAAACTATGAAGTAACGAACGCTATTGAGTTTGAATGAAGACTCTCATTCTAAGAACGGTAATAATATATATTACAGAAAACAAGACCCAGCGCTTGGTTTAAGACCGAGCCCTGTAGAACCAAACGCTATAAAACGAACAATAACCCAAGACCAAGTGCTTATCAGGAACGAGCGTTATTAAGACTAACGCTTGGTCCAAGACCGATCACTGATAATTTACATAGAAAGAATGAATATATATATATATATATATATATATATATAAACAATTACTCCACACTTAGTCTTACTGAAAAAGAACGATAACGTCCACGACCTTAAGTAGTATATAATACATGAACTAAACTGTTTATGAAACCTAAAGAAGGACTACACTTAGGCCGAACACTTATTATACATATCTATTATTATAACACGATCTCCACTAACGAAATTCCTTGTAGAAGAAGAACTTAATATAGACGGACACTCAAAGGGAAACAGAATAGTTAATACGAACTCTCGGTCAAAGTTTAACTAATCCTATATAGTATTACAGGAAGACTCTTAGACTTTATCCCCCAAAACATGAGAACTCAGGTAAGACCAGGTACTTCCAAGAAGAACCGAACGCTCGTTAACCACTCTCAACCATACTACCACCTTTACTCAGAATACCACAGTTTGAATATCAAGTCCTATCTCAACTCAATTCACAACATATATCAGTCATCCATACAAACATCCAAATAAGCAGTACGTACATATTTCATACTCATCCAATAATCCAAACAACATATCATGCAAACATACCAACGTTCAAACAAGAATATTAATCAAATTATATAAGCTTCCCTTACCTTTATACGTAACCGAACGCTCAACGAAGCATAATAGAGCTCCCCTCTACCAAAGAACTAACGTTCGACACTCCCATTTTAGGAGCACTAGACCAAACAGAAAAACCAGAAACACTCAGAATTATACTATCTACTCAGGCGACCAGAAATAAAAGGTTGCATGCAAGACTTAAACGAACGTACTAGAGAGAAAGAAACTCACCGGCTCAGAATAATAAACCGATCAGTTTAAACGAAAGCTCTTGTCGTCGGGAGTGTTCAGACGATGCTTGAGAGGTGATCGAAAGAGGAAATGGTGAGGTTTTCTTAGAGAGAATGAGGAGATTTTAGAGAGAAGGAGGAGAAAAGAGTTTCAACAGTTTGGAGAAGAAGAAAGGCATGCAGAGAGAAGTGGCACGTCATTTGAAATTTAGCCTTAAATACTACTATCACCCAAAACGAACGGCCACTCTCCTACAGCCACCTATTTTCCACTAACTGAGACGCTCACTCTCTTCTTGGTACATGGATCCCACTACTTGGGATTTTGGGTGCGTTTTAATGGGGTCTGACAACCTGTGTTCCCTTCTCTGCGTACAAAAATTAAGAAATTCGCATTAAAATTAAGGAAAAGATTTTATTGTTATACTATATATGTTGACAACACAACACTCTTCATATTTCTTAGTCAAGCTTGAATATTCTGTGCGGCATATACGATGTCTTAAGTAAAATACAAAATGTCTAATAAAAAATAAGTGTCAAGTATCCAAATATAAATAATCAAACTTTTGGTAAAACTTGTACCAATTGTCAAATACATAAATTATTAGCAATCAATGTTTACACGATAATTTAGAAACCCGTGCGTAGGCTACACGATGGGCAAATCCCTGTGCAAAATTATCAGCACTCAATGTTTGAACTAATTTCCTCCTCTTCCCAGGATAATAAAATATAACAAAAATCTGAGCACAATTGCTCCGTATTTCGATAGCCTAATCTAGAAACAGTAAATTTTACTCACTTATTTTTCTTTCTTCCTTTCACTTGTTTCTCTAAACTTCTAAGCCTTTGACTAATAACAGAAGAAGATGATATCTTTGTATTTGAATGTTTTGAAGGTTTATCAGGTACTACTGGGCTTGACTCATTTGTCGTAGAGGTAGGTTGTTTTAGAGCGGGAAATATAGAAAAGGGCGATTGAGGAGCACTGGTGGGGACAGCAACAGGTATTTCAGGAATACCCAATGTTTTCTTTACACCAGGAACTTTAAGCACTGCAAAATTGGAAATAAGAGCAAATGGGTATTAGGAAGAAAAAAAAAACAAAGTGCATAACAAGGATCGCTTGTGTTAATACAGTTCAGAGTGGAAAAACACCGTTTTGATACATAAGTAATTAGAAACATAATTTATACATGAAACACAACCTTGAACTTGAGTCTTATAGACCTACTGCAAGTTTTCCTCTGTTACGAGAATTTTATTCCTTTAGTTGTTTTTAACACAGCTCAAACCCACCCATCGGGGGGAATAATTTCATCATCATAGAAAAATGACATGAATTTAATCCTTAAATCTCACAAAGGACAATTTTGACAGCATGTTCCATGACTATAGAATTAAATTTATGTCAAATTTACTCCTTTTCAAATAAAATTTTAGTCTTCTAATTCCAGTACTAATAACATCAACAGAATTTAGACCAAGCTGAATGATTTACAGTAAGTGTATCGATACACACAAGTAAGATGCTATCTACTACATAAACTAATCTTGTTCTTGATCCTTCAATTTTGAATCTAGTAAATTATCCTGGGGATAATAATAAGGGAACTAGATATCTTACTATTACAATAAAAAAGACCATAATTATGATAACCTGGAGAAAATATTGCAGACAGAATGGTATGCAAATTCTGCTTGTGAAATTAAATGTAAATAAATAAGTAATAACTAAAACAGAGAATGGAAATACTCTGAAAAGTCCTAAGATTGAGAGAACAAAACATAACCCTAATGAGATAGTTGTGATTTGTATGAAGATATTGATTAGAATCAAGCAGATTTTCTAGAAGGGACTAAGTAAAATGGAAGTCAGTCAGGCTACGAATGATTGTTAGAGGCATTCAACTTCATTGATATGTTTAAAAGATTAGATCAATCAGTATTAAGAGTGCAAGACTGTAACTTGCAAGTGCATCTTGGATTGTTTTGAATCATCATGGACAGAGAGAAGACTGCACTCAAAAAGAATACTAAGATTACGGAGCCATGGATTCTTCAATTACGTGCCCTATACATTCAAGACCGCATAAATGCAATCATGATTCGCATGGTAGAATGAAGGCCCAAAGCAAAATGCATTTCAAGAAATTTAGGTTTCTACCTATTTAAGTGGTGAAAATTGGAAAAAGACGTAAAATTGCAAATGAAAATGTCAAGAGCCTTACCAAGTCCATATACAAGTGAAAACAAATTTGACGTAACCCAGTAACAGAATATTGCCTGCACAATCATAAAGGAGCACAAATCAAACTATATGAAATGACAAATGAAAGCGAACATGAAGCTGTAAAGAGAAACTGGCAATCTCTCCTTTTCTTTCTCAATTAGCAAAACACCATTTAGATATTACAAACAAAATAACCGTATAAACCTAAAACATGTGGATAGAATATGGAAAATCAATATCTACATATATTAGCATATACAAGGCGTGAGTTCCAACCTTTGATTTGCCAAAGATACCCTTCAATTTCAAGTAAATTACAAATTAAATTTTATAAATATTAGGGCATCTATTTTCGAAAAAAAAAATAGAGCAATTTTTCTAAGTTTCCAGGGTCAAATAGAATGCTTCCGCTTAATCAATACAATTGTTAGGTTTCCTACTATAATTCAAACACTAAATTTTATGTTAATTATGACCTGCCTTTCTGATAAAATAATAATAATAAAGTGACCGAGTACAGAATAAGAAAGGAGGACAAGAAAAATCTGAGATCGAAACACACTTAAAACAATAAGGATTAACACTTACACAGAAGCCAAGAAACTATTTTTGTAGTCCCAGACAAGAAGGAAAGAGAGTAGTTTCTGTTTGATAATTTAGTTATGGTGTTATGCACCATCCAGTCAGTCCCCAGGACAAAACAACAATTGCAATCTTTTCTAGGAGATAAAATTAAGGGTGCGGAGGCTTGTGATAGCAATCAAGTTATTTACCAGTACTTCTAAAAGACTAATTACCTTTCACTTATATTTGATTTTCTAATTTATTTTTTAGAACTATAAACTCTGTTTGGAGATTAATTTATTTATTTTTATCTTATTCAGCTACACTCCCCTTTGGAAAATCATTGATCAAAGAAAGGAAAACCAATTGCATAGGCCATTGCATATTGTAGGCTATTACCTCAATCCCATGTTGCACTATTATGCTGAATTTATAGTTGATTATAAGGAGAAACGTGGAATGTATGATTGTTTGGATAAGTTGGTGGGAGACATTGATGAGATCAGAAAGATTGATGCTCAAATTTAGAGTTTCAAGAGCAAATATGGATTTTTTTTTTTGGTAGTTTGACAGCTCAATTTCCACTCAACCAAAATCCATTACAATGGTGGGAATCATATGGTGATGAACATCGAGAATTACAAAGACTTGCAATTAGAGTATTGAGTTGACATGTAGTTCATATGGTTGAGTGTAACTGGAGCACTTTTGAGAAGGTAAGAAATTAGTTGATGGAAGACTATCTCCTAATCCAATACAATAGAGAAGGAATCTTCAACTGGTATGAATTTGAGGACAACTTCTCGTCAAGAAGGAGGATATGATAAAGGACTATATCCTAATTCAATACAAGAAAAACTTGAGGATGAGCCTTTGCAATTCAAAGGACTTAAAAACATGAAAATCATGGCTTGGAACTTAATTATAGAATAAATTTTAAGCAATTAAAGTGTATGTACTTTATTTTAATTTTGTAAGTTCACTCGGTGACCTGCCTATCTTGTTGAGTGAGAATATTGAGTAGTTGCTAGGCAAGAAAGGTGTTTCGTTGGGCGAATAGTTCGTTTCTATTTTTGAATTTTCATGTTATTTTTGAGACAGATGTCTTTGGACTTTCTTTTAAGGTTTCTTAGGTGGCTTAAACATTTGTGTCTATATATAAGCACCAAATATGTAGACACCTTGGATGTTCATTATATGATAATTAGTTTTTCATTGAGAGGATTCTATTGATTCTAGGATTCTATTGATTCTAGGATTAGAACTCTAATTCTTATCAAAGATGAATTTCTTTGTCGTGAATCTTCCTTGACTTATCAATATGTTATCAATATGTTAGATTGTGGCATCTCTAACTCTGATTCTTATCAAAGATGACAATCTTTATAGAAAATCTTCATTGACTTAACAATATGCTAGATTGTGGTGTCTCCATCTTTGTCTTCTTTTGTGTTTTTCTCTAATTTATTTTTGTTTACGCCTCTTAGGATTCGAATTCAAAACAATCATACTCTTTCCTTCCTGGATAAGATCGTATCATCTGGCAAGGTATCATCTTGCAAGGTATCATCTGGGAAGGTATCATCTGGGAAGGTATCATCTGGTATTCGGATTGTAATATTTGATATCTAGAGCAAGATTTCTCGTTTGATATTCTCTTCTATCTAACTTTCTGTCATATGAGGAACACCTAAAAAAATTTTGAATATTGGTATTATGTACTTTGTTTTGGAATTTTGTTTGATTCATTGTTCTTAGAATTTTGTAAGGAGTAAAACTCCTACGGTTTTACCCAATTCTATTTTTTAATTTTCGTGTTTTTCATATAATTGTGCATTTGATCCATGGAGATTATCTGTTTTTTCTTTTTGGTTTTTCAGTTAATTGTAGTTCCAATTAACTATTTATTTTGATTTTGCATGAGTATTGGTATTTGAAAGGCAATTTGTTTAGTTTTCTTTGTTTGTGTGTTGAACTACAAAATTGAAAAGAAAAGAAAGAATAATGGATCCAAGTCAAAAGGAAACAAATATATTTTAAAAGAAAAGAAAAAGTAATGATCCAAGAGCAAAAAAAAAATTGAAGAGTTCAACACAAATTCTTACAACAATTTTTGTTTGTGGTTTATTGATCTATTGAATTGCAATCAGTCTTTTTCTTAGAGTCTCCATGTTGTCTCATGTAAATCATTGTAGTAGTCCTATTATTTTCTAATTTTATTGTTTTTGTGTCTTTTAAAAATTCCTTGAAGTTTTGTCTAAAGTTTATTTTATGCATGAACGTTTTATGAATTATGAACCTAGTTTTAGTTATGTACTAATTCTTACTAGTTATGACTTATTATTATTATGTATAAGTTACTTTTATCATCAATATTCTTTTTAATGGATGCACGAGTTTATGAATATAGCAAATCAAGTTACAATCCTCGAGTTTCAATTTTTTATCCCCTTACGATCCTCAGGTTTCACAACATTGGTTGAGATTAACTTTAAAATCCACTTTCTAAGACTAAGACTAACGAAAAAAATAAACCTTTTGCGAAACTATAACTAAGCCAACCCAAAATATCTCTCATGACCCACCAAACCCCAAGGTTAGCTATTTTGCAGAAAAATAGAATCAAATCTGCAACCCAACTCTTCATGCATAAGCTTTCAGTTTCAAAAAAGTATAGACTATAAAGAGAGATGCTGAGTGAGAGAGGGATCACGAGAGAAATGGAGAGAGCGGAATATAAAACTTTTATGTACGGAAATGAAAACAAATCTGCAAGCGAACTAGTCATGTATGTATTTTCAATTTCAGATAACATAAAAAACTACAGAGAGAAGAACAAAGAAATGGAGAAAGAAAAGGGGGAATGGAAAGAGAGAGAGGAAGACAAGGAGAGATCATACAATAGAGAGGCAACAAGGAGGAAGAGAGTTAACCCAGCAAAGGCAGATAGAAGGCTGGCTAGGGTAAACGTAGAGACTGCTCAAAACTTAACTCAAAATAGGAAGCTTTTCTTCTGTTCTGAAAATAAAGGTAAAATGGTTCTCAAATTCCTTGTAAAACCATTTTATCAAATGGATTTTGTTTGGAAAATAAAGTTTGAACTAAAAACTAACTCATAACCGCCCCAAACGGGATCTTGGAATCTCAAATCTAATTCGATTCAAGAAATCAGCAATTCAGATCATGCAATTAACTGCATGTGACATAAAGTTGTGAAAAGCTTGGATGAAACAGTCCTATTCCATAGGTACCCATATGAAACATAACCAATTTTCTATTTATACCCTTTTGCTTTTTTAACTAATTTTCATAGAAAAGAATTGAAAAGTCAATCAAGTTTATATGGTTTACAAAAAATGAAGGAGCAACCAAAAGCACTCTATCTGTTTTAATTTTTCTGAAAACGGTTTCACAAATGTTTCATTCATTCTCTGCATTGTATATAGCTATTCCATTGCTGTTTATTTTCTACTAAAATAAAGGCTTTAATTTATAACCTGGGATTTTGGTTTTTGAGACTTATAGTTAAATTTTTTTTGTTAATTTGTAGTTCAAAATTATTAAATTGAGAACTACATATATTTTAAGCAATTTTTTATTGAGTCTATAGATCTGATATGATTTATTTACAATTCAAGATTTAAAATTACCTACATAGTTCACAATTTGGAACACGATTTTCAACATGTCAAAACTAGTAAACATAAATAAATGTTAAAACACGTAGTAGATGAACTAAGATTACTAAAGGTGATACATTAGCAAAAGAAGTGGGCTGTAGTAGGGGATTAGAGTTACATTTGGGTAAGCGGGAATTGCACCTTGTGTGACAACCTGCTACACAGACATGGCTTCAGGGATAAGGGGAGGGAGTGTTCAAACCAAGGGATGGATTTAGTTGTAAGAGGGAGGCGAATAAGGCCTCTTTTCATAGTAGAAAGTTACACTTGCAAAGTTACCAGCCAGTGAGCAAACGATACAGTGTGTTTGGAACTTGGACACAAATACACAGATGCACGTAAGAATAAATGTAGTTAGTGTCCAAACCCATTTAAATTGGTGTTGAAACATGGTTCCACACGCAGATAGAATCCAACAATTTATAATAAAACTTCAGGCAGAACTACTGTTTCTTTGCAAGTACATCCAACAATTATTTCAAATGCAAAAACAAGTGTAAGCAAAGGATAGCTGTTCCTTCCGGAAAAACACTAAACTATGATAGTTTACCTTTGGAAATCCCATGGTGAAAGGAACCGTAAGAACCGCAAGACCTCTGGAGAACTTTTTCATGGTACCAGCCACAGGATTTCCTTCCATGCCTTCCTGCATATTACACTACGGAACAGAAAATCAATTAGTCCAAATTGGAATTAATGCATGAGAGAACACCGTATCGTCAACTCAAAAAAGCATGTAATCATGAATAACGAAAGTCATCTAGAAAGAATTATCACAAGAGTAGAAAGTTTATGAAAGAAAATGCTCACCTCTACCGTTATTAAGAATGACAATGCAGCCAAAACTGGAAAAACGTACAAGGGATCTGGAGTTGAGAGATCAGTAAACCAATAAGCTCCACCATGCTTGAATGACGGCACTTTTTCAGCCATATTTGTTATCTATCTTGAAACACAAATGTGAGAATGGATAGAAACAATGTAACAGCTCTTCAGACTCTAAGTCAAATATCAAATTGGAACAGCTTACCGCAAGAAAAAAACTAACAAAAATAGGGCCTTGAATAAAGAGTCCTTTCAATGGCGTAAAAGGGGTCACACCATATCTGCAATTATCAAAACCAAAGAAAATGTTTAGTCAAGCAAAAGATCAAAGAATTGAGAAATTGGACTTATTTTAGATATATAGTGTGTGTGAGTGTGTATATGCATGCACGTATCTGTGTAATCAACAAAACAAAAAATTCAATTGATAATTAAGATTTCCGTAATTTACACAATAAAAACAATTTTGCTAAGTTTCACATTTTTCTATAATAACGAATTTCAATGGAATTCTAAGAAACATATTTCTCAATATCTAAAATATATAGTTAAGTGCTGTGGAAATAAACCCCAAAATAAGTTGAGTCTTGCATTATTTATAATACAAGTTATATTATTTTAATTTCTTTTTACCTTTTTATGATACTAATGTTTAAATATCAGATAGCACCTGTCTTCAACGGCAACACTTCCCATCAGATGACAATAGTTGACAAGTGAAGAAACATAAGCAGTTCATGAAAGTAAAAGCAGAAATTGGTTATTTAATGATCTCAGGTATGGCCATCTCAGTTCACAAGTCACCACAAAGATTGATCCACTAATACATTATAATACTATATCACCAAGTGCAGTAGTTACATAAGAATGGATGGTTTAAAAACTACTATAAGCAGTTATAGAACAGAATAAAATACTAAAACAACCATATGCTCTAAACACAGAACAACCATTACAGCAAAAATGAAAGCAGAATAGAAAAGAATAGAACACGAAAATAATGACAAGGATAGTCTTTAGAAGCAAATTATGAAAACGCTTACTCCTTAAACAGCTTCTTCATTTGCTGCTGACCTTTAGCAGCAGCTACAGGATCCATAGCCTGAAAATTGGATGTTAGTGTGATCAAAGAGAAAGTTGTTTTCAATAATACAAGCAACAAAATCGAAAACATAAAAATCACACCAAAATACCACAGATGAGGTAAGTTTGGAGGTTGATTAATATATGGCTTGTTTAGACGTTAAAATTTACATATACAGCAACGCCATTTGTCAACAGGTACAGGCAAACATTGAAGAATGATCATCCAGCAATCAAGTTTCTTCATACATACAAATATATAAATAAATATGCAACATTTGAACGATAAGTTCATATATGTGTGCGGTGCATTTACATAGAACAGAATATATTTTGACAACATAAAAACTAACAAACAACTCCAGAAACAAAATCTATGTTCTGAATATGCATTTATTCCTTTAACACAGATCATTTATTATCTAGATGAATAATGAATTCATTATTGTACATTGCTTTTCAGTGCACCATCACAATCAAGGCCATGAACCCCAAATCAACAAACATAGCTAAAAAGTTTATTATGCTGATAATGGTGGCAACAAATGGGAGTGATGGTGGAAATGGCAACAAAAATGTCATATTTGGTGGCATCAGAATATATTTTAGTGACATGTTTTGACAGAGTTAACAACACTGATTGAAGCAGTCAGTTGTTATGAAGACAGTCGTAGCATTAGTCAATGTTGACAAACATACCTTAAACAGTCTTAGCATCTCTTTCCATTGCTCGGATACATTATGATGCAAGGGGAAAAAAATCATTTTACTATTTGGATAGTGAATGGAGCGGAATTAGTCATTCTCTGTTACTAAATTACCCTTGTCGTAAAAATATAATATGCAATAGTATATTTTTCTCTTCTTCTTAACCACTTGTCTTCATCAAATTCTAGAATGAATATGAAACCTATTAAAGTATTCTTATTGGTGAAAAAACTAATCCATTAGAAGAGTTGGCTTTCAAAGAAAATCAACTATCAATAAATACACCAAAAGAAAATTATTGTTGTAATAGTGCAATTGTCATGACACATATAATGATAGCCAATTCATTGCAGTGCAGATTAATGTAGAACTAATAAATATTAACATGTGTTGAAATGTAATGTTTTTATTATTATTAATATTTATGTAAGGGTTTTTTCTTTTAGGGTTTTGTTAAGAGCTTACCACCCTTTTGCTTTTCAGACCTACTGTCTCCTATAAATGCAGTAGTAAGTTCTATCAGAAGTTTAAGTGAAATAAAACTCTTTAGTTATTCTCAACTCTTCAAGTTGTTATCAAGAGCCAGACCATTTTGTCTTCATTGTCTATTGTCGGCACCGTCGTCTTTATGCCGTTTCCGCCGTCGCCGCCGTGGTCAATCGTTGCTTTCTCCAGCGAAGTCAAGGGTTAGGTGTGCCTTAAGAAGCGCGACCCAACCCTGGTGGTCCCTTCCTCAGAAGCCTCTACATGTGCCACCACACGCCACTTCTCTTCGGACAGTCTCGGGCGCGTGTTCCTCACGCGCTGCCTTCCAAGTGTCGAAGTTACACCGCACCACAGGCAGTCGTCTCGCCGGAGCTTCTTGAGTGTGTTTTGGTTCTTGTTTCTCGATTTCGTTGGATGTGGCTCATACATAGGGTTTCCTCCCTCAAAGTTATTTTGTTTGTTTTGGAACCCTAAGTCCTGTTTCTTCTCACAGCTTTAGAATGGCCTCTTCTATTGGAATTCTACTACCCCTGTCATTAGGTCTGTAAAACTCAATTGGAAAAATTATTTATCATGGTCCTCTGCTGTGGAACTATGGTTTCTTGGTCAAGTACACCACAATCACCTTGAACAAGATGTTTCTATGGTCCCAGATGAAGAAAAACCTTAGTGGAAGAAACTAGATTTTCAGTTATGTGCTATTTTGTGGCAATATGTTGAGCAAGAGGTTCTAGATACCTTGAGACCCTATAAGACATGCTCCTCTTTTTGGAAAAGCACACAAGATACTTTTGGCTAATGTTGTACAACATATTTTCGATGCAACCCAAATAGTAGCTTCTTTCAAACAAGTCAATCATGATATGGTTTCCCATATAGCAAAACCTTGGGCTGTGGTAGAAGAGTTAAAGAACTTCTTTGTAGCTGATTCATTAGAAAGTATAAACACAAAGCTTGACGGTATTACATGGTCCTAATTTTGAGAAGTTTACACTCGTATTTTGATCATGTACATGATCAAGTTTTAGCTGGTGATCAAATCCCGTCGATGGATGGCTTAGTTACTCGACTCCTTCGGGTACCTACATTGGTAAAAGACAAGAATTTAAGTGATGCTATTGAAATATCAGCAATGGTGGTACTGCGAGGAAGAGGAGGTAGGAGCAACCAAGGACGACGCGGTGGTCGAAGTGGACGTCCTCAATGCTCATATTGTAAGACAGTGGGTCATACCCAAGATAAATGTTATTCCTTGCATGGCTTTCCAGACAAAGTCGCTCACGTGTCTAAATCTAATCATTCAGAATCTAGAATTTTTTATGAAGAGTACTAAGTGTTTTTGAGGTACAAGTCTGAAAAATCTTCTAATCTTGGCCAATCCTCCTCAATGTCAAATGTGTCTATTGCATGCATCTCTCAATCTGTGGAAGGTCATAGTCCATGGATTCTTGACTCTTGACTCATGTGCCTTAGATCATATCTTCGGTAACATTCCTTCATTTTCTTCCATGTCCTTTCCGAAAATTCCCATTTCATTACCATTGCCAATGGATCAAAGTGGCATCTCAAGGAATTGGCAAAGTTTCCTTATCTCCTCCACTAAATTTGAATTTTGTTTTTGTATATTCCTCATTGTCCTTACAATTTAATCTCTGAGTCAATTGACTTGTTCCTTAAATTTTTTTGTAACCTTTATTGCTAATTCCTTTGTTATACAGGAACATGGTACAGGTCATCTGATTGGAGAAGGACATGAGTCACAAGGACTTTATTTCTTAAAACCTAACTTCTCAGTTTCTTGTTTCACAACTTCATCCCCAAAACTTTTGCATGATCGGTTGGGCCACCCAAGCTTATCCAAGTTGAAGATGATGCTTCCAAGTCTCAAATACATCCAAGTCTTAGATTGTGGGTCTTGTCAATTAGGAAAACATATTAGATCTTCCTATCCTAAAAAGTCTAAGACGCGATGTAATTTTGCCTTTTCAACTATTCATTTTTATATCTGGGGACCAAGTCGTGTTACTTCTTTTGGTTTTAATTATGTTCCAACTTTCATTGATGAATTCTCTCGATGTACTTGGGTTTATTTAATGAAAGAGAGATTTGAACTTTTGGCATATTTGTGTCCTTTTTTAATGAAATTTAGAACCAATTTGGGAAGACAATTAAAATCCTCAGAAGTGATAATGCTAAGGAATATTTTTATGCAGCATTTTCTTGATTCTTACTTTCCCAAGGAGTTTTACACCAGTCAACATGTCTCCACACTCCACAACAAAATGGCATTGTAGAGAGAAAGAATAGACATCTCATTGAAATTGCACGCTCCTTGATGTTGAATACTAATGTTCTTGTTCATCATTAGAGTGATGCAATCCACATTGCCTGTTTTTTTATCAATAGGATACATTCTTCCTCTCTTGAGAATAAAGTCCCTAACTTGGTCATTTCTCCAAATGACCCTCTATACCATGTCTCTCCTCGTGTATTTGGGTGTACTTGTTTTGATCATAATGTTTCTCTAGGTCTTGATAAACTCTTTGCAAAAGCTATTAAGTGTTTCCTTTTGGGATACTCTCGCCTTCAGAAAGGGTATAAATGTTATTCTCCCTCAACCAAGAGGTATTATATGTGTGCTAATGTCACATTCTTTGAGAATACACCTTTTTTCTTGTCCTCCATAGAGGATCATTCTCTGTTCAACAAATGTTTCATCTACCATCATGTGATCCCTTGGTTATTCTTGTTTCTTTACCTCAAACTCAAAATGCAAATGACATTGTTCCTCCACCTCTTCTCACATATCAACGTCAGACACAATCTCAAACTCAAAACACTGAAGATCCTCGAGACTCAGATCCTCCTCCATCAGATTCCCAAACCATGGATCCTTCATCCTCCTCACCTTCTCTTGACTCAGATAGTAATTGGCATATTGCATTTCGGTAAGGTATTCGCTCTACTCGTAATCCTTATCCTGTTTATGATTTATTGAGTTATCATCATTGTCTCCTTCATATTTCTCCTTTGTTCCCTCCTTATCTTCCATTAAGGTTCCCAATAATGTTCATGAGGCACTTGGTCATCTTCGATGCCGACAAGCCATGATTGATGAAATGCGGCACTTAAACACAACGACACTTGGGACCTTGTCCTTCTTCCTCCTGGTAAGAAGCTTATTGGTTGTTGATGGGTCTATGCTATTAAGGTTGGTCTTACTGGTACAATCGATCGTCTCAAAGCTCGTCTAGTAGCTCGTTTATGGCCTCGACAATTGTGATACCTATTCTCATGTGGCTAAAACCAGTATTGTTTGTATTTTGCTTGTTATGGCTGCCATTCGTCAATGGCCCCTTTACCAGTTGGAAATTAAAAATGCCTTTCTTCATGGTGATCTAGAAGAAGCGCTATACATGGAGCAACCTCCTAAGTTTGTTGCTCAGGGGGAGTTTGGGTTAGTTTGTAAATTACATCATTCCCTTTATGGCTTGAAGCAATCACCTCGAGCATGGTTTGGTATATTTAGTTGGGTTGTGCAGAATTTTGGATTGAAACGATGTAAGGCGGATCATTCAGTATTTTATGGTCACTTTTCTCCTGATAAATGTGTTTATTTTATGGTGTATGTTAATGATATTGTCATTACAAGAAATGACGTTACTAGAATTGCTCAATTAAAGAATCATTTGTTCAACCACTTTCAGACCAAAGATATGGGTTGGCTAAAATATTTCCTTGGTATGCTCTTGATATTTTGAAGGAAACAAGCCTGACAAATTCCAAGCCCATTGATTCTTCTATGGACTCAAATCAAAAGTTAATGAGAGACCAAGGTGAACTTTACTCAGACCCAGAGACATATAGAATGCTGGTTGGAAAACTCATCTATCTTACCATAACAAGACCTGATCTTTCTTATCTGATGGGAGTTGTGTCAATTTATGCAAAATCCACATGTTGATCATTAGAATGTAGTGATTCGCATTCTTAAATATGTAAAAGGGAACCCAAGACAAGGATTGTTGTATGAGGACAAGGGAAGCACTCGAGTTGTCCAATTGACAAAAGATCTACCACAGGATATTGTGTTTTACTTGGAGGGAACCTTGTATCTTGGAAAAATAAGAAACAAAGTTTATTGCTTGATCTAGTGTTGAAGTTGAATATCGATCTATGGCTTTAACTACATGCGAACTAGTGTGGATTAGACAACTCCTTCAAGAGTTGAAATTTTGAGAAAATGAAAAGATGAAGTTGTACTGTGACAATCAAGTAGTCCTTCACATTGCCTCTAATCCAGTGTTTCATAAAAGAACAAAACACAGAGATTGATTGTCATTTTATTAAAGAGAATGTTATGTACCTGGGTTTGGAACCTAACAAGAACACACTCAGAAGATAGAAAGAATAATGAAAGAATGGGTTCCTGTATTGATATTGAGAACAAAGTACACTGATAGCGCTAATGGAGGCCTATCCCCTCTTAGCCCTAACGGGGGCATAATCCCTCTTTTTTGGCCAAAGTTCAGATTTACAAAATAATACTCAAAAACTCCCCTCTAACACTAAATAGAACTCTATTTATACAAGACCTCCATCCCGCATTTCCTAACTGCTCTCACCTCCATCCCGCCTTTCCTAACTGCTCTCACCTCCATCCCGCCTTTCCTAACTGCTCTCACCTCCATCCCGACTTTCCTAACTACTCTCTCATTTCCTCTTCCTTCTCTCCTCTTACCTTAGATCCTAAGAGAGAAGTTGTTGTCAAAGGATTTTGTTACTGAGTTTGTCAACTCTAATGAACAACTTGTAGACATTCTGATCAAATCTCTTAGGGGGCTTAGAATTCAATTTATATGTTCCAAGATTGGTGCATATGATTTATATGTTCCAAGCTTGGTGCATACGATCTATATGCTCCAGCTTGAGGGAGAGTGTTGAAATGTAATGTCATTATTATTATTAATATTTATGTAAGGGTTTTTTCTTTTAGGGTTTTGTAAGGAGCCTCCCGCCCTTTTGCTTCTTTTGCTTTTCAAAACTATTGTTTCCTATAAATGCAGTAGTAAGTTGTATCATAAGTTTAAGTGAAAAAAAACTTTTTAGCTATTCTCAACTCTTCAAGTACATGAAAATAAGATTAGTGTCAAACAACATAAACGAGAAATGGACAAAATGCCTTTAAATTCTTTTACATTTTAGTAGGTGAAAAAGCAATTTTGAGTATTAAGAATGTTCAACTTCTATAAATTATGATTGCCAGATGTTAGAATTTTTAACTTCTGTCACGACTGAAACTGTGAAACAGAGTACGTTGCACTAGAATTGTGTACAAAGCATAGGTAGTGGTTGCTTCTATTGTGTTCAAGTAGAAAAGGGCTAAAATAATAAATTTACAATTAAATAAAAAAGATCCTTTCCATCACATTACTCTCAGTTCAGGAGGTAAGAGAACATGCTTAAAATGATTGAATGACATTCAAAGATAAATAAACCAATTAAAATTTACAAAACACGGTAAACAGAACATTTGAGGCCCCGTTAGCTCACTTGCATATTCAATAAAATAGCATGGCAATATCATCAGTAATAATAAAAATTATTTGAGGATTACCATCCCGTCCATCTGCTGCTTTATCTCCTCCAAGTGCGGCCTCATTAACTGGCATAAGTGAAATAGTAAGCTTATGTAATAAAATAGATTAGAATATATAAAAAGTGCATTATTGATATAAAAAGCTTGAGGGCCTTTACAGAAAACAGAATAAAAAAGATGGAACAGAAGTGTAAAGCTAGAATTAACCTTCTAAGCCATGTTAAGGAGATCTTAATCCAAAAAGGTAAAGTGAACTAAGGGAAACAGTTCCCTCCAAATGTATGAATTGTGTCCACTCCAATCAGGACGTGGCAAGGACGAAGGAACAGACAAAAGGCATTGCCATTATTTTATTTCAGAAAGAAATAAGGATGAAGCTAAGAGAAGCATAATATACCATTATTTTATTTTAGAAAGAAATAAGGATGAAGCTAAGAGAAGCATAATATACCGAAAGTTTAGAAGTGGCCTTAAGTTGATTTATTAAGAGTGGAACTGTAGCACTTCGAATCAACAGGGTTGTAAGAACTATTGATGCCCACCTGAAAGAAGAAGTAATGAGATTAATAATCACCCTTGAAAGTCAAGTTTTCACCAAATACTACATATATTATTTATGAATTATGAATGAATTCACCACTGGATAATCAAATCCCAGAATATACATCACATACAAATAGGGCAAGAACAACCTTGCCAACCATAGCATAATCCTGAAACTCTAAAAATTCCCTTTACATTTTGAACTGACATAAAATAAGCTGATATATCAATTTAGAAAATATTAAAGCAAACTCAGTATCTTCAGTGCCTATAGCAAGTTATAATTAAACAGATAATCTAAAGTTCAAACCCAAATCCCTTGTAAAAGCAAAAGATATACCAATGACAACTTGACATGCATGAAACCATTTCAGGACTGTTTTTGGTATTCCATTAAAATTCGGGATTATGTTTGTGTCTATACATACATACACACATAGACTCACCAATTTAAGCCAGTGTAGGAATGCACAGCATCTATCACGTACTGCAAGCCCATTACAGGCAAAAAAGAATCGGCGGCAGCAATTGCAACCTCATTAGTAATGGCAGCCTGAGAAGCTATAGTGTCTATGGTAGTGTCAGTGAGTACATCAGCTACATCAGTGAGTATGACACTGTCAATCTTATCTGAACCCTGATTCACTGTCGACATATACCGGCAGAAGCCATATCCAGTGCATGGAGAAATAAATCTATCTCGGGAAAGGGGGGAGAACCCCAATGGTCCCTTAAGAGAGCTTGCAAAGGACCTTATCTGGGCAAACTTACTAACGCCTGCTGAAGATGATTTTTCCTCAGACTTTTCCTGTCTCCCTTCATCGCTATGAAGAACATAACTGAATGATGGATGGCACCTCCGATCTACAAGGTTCCCTCTCATCAAAAGGCAACGCCGGTAAGCCATTGGTATTCTTGGCCAGTTCTATGAAACAGCATCAAATAACAAATTGAGTTCGGATTGTGCCAAGATAAAAAGAAATTGACCACCTTCCTCGATAACTCTTCGGAAGATGTATGTTAAGTGGTTTAAGACGGGTTTAATATCCAACGTGTACGAACGAAATAGAAAATTAGGCTAAACGGTGTAAAGGCAAAGAGTAAAATCAACTAAATATGAACAAAGTTGTGAAACAGAACTTCGAAACGGAATGCAGATGAAAATGCGAAAGTGATGAAAGGGACTGACGGTGCACGGTGGACGGCGCACGGTGAACGGCGCACGGTGGACGGCGCACGGTGAACGGCGCACGGTGGACGGCGCACGGTGAACGCGCACGGTGAACGGTGCACGGCGGTAGACGGTGGACTATGGTGGAGCAGCCTAGGGGTTGAGGCAGGGTCGGTCAGAACGCAGTGCCCACGATGAAAGGGAAATGGGGTTTTAGGAGATCCTTAATTCTTGCAATTTTATTTTTCACGTTTTATCTTACACGTGAATAGTTTTAATTAACTCCTCCAGTTTTATAAATATATAAATATATAAATAGAAAAAAGAGAGAGACGCTACATTGTTTTGGTTTTTTTGGTTAAACTAACCTTAAATATAAAAGTTAAAATTCCTTCTTAGGTAAATATTTTGGTTATGTATTAAATATATTTTTTAATTGATATTAAAATAAGAAAACGTTAAGCAACTTAAATAATATGAGATGTTTTTGATACGTTAAATAAAATTAATGTTTAATTAATTTAAAAAGATTATATTACTTTAATTTTATATTTTAAAAATTAAAATATATCAAAATTTTAAATATAAATTATTTTCAATTTTGTGTAAAAATATAAAAATTAAAAATACATTTAACTCTTGAAAATAGTTAGAGTTTTAATTTGTCAATAGAAGTTCATTGAGTTAAATCCTCTTTTTTAAGTGTTTAATTTTAAAAGTCAAATATAGTTTTATTTGATAATGATTTACATTAAAGCTGTTGTGACATCTTTAAGATTGAAATTAAATATATTTTTAATTTTTAAACATTCACATAAAATAAGAGTTGCTCATAATTCAAATTTTGATAGAATTTTATTTTTAAATTTCAAAAATTAATAAATATAGTCATTTTAATTTAATTAAGTTAAAAGAAATTTACATATCAAATAATATTTCAAAATAGTGTTTGATTTATTTATCTGTTTGACAATTGTTATCTCAAATATTAATTTAAAACATCATTTAACATATATTCATTTATTTTTAAAATTTAAAAATTAAAATGTATCAAAATTTAAAATATAGATAAATTTAAAATTCACATAATTGTAACAGACAAGGAATTTTAACTCTCGTTGTGCAAACAAGCTCCATTGAGTGACGGGAGAATTTAAAACATATATCTCCATTGATGGGAGTTTAAATTTAGTGTGGAATTCTGAAGTTTAAAACATATGTCCATTGACGGGAGAATGTAAACTTTAGTGTCCATTTATTGACGAGAGAATTTAAAACATATATGTTAGACAACCGAAACATATAACACCGAATGAATTTTAACTTTTATTTTTAACGTTAGTTTAAAAGAAAATGTAGCGTCTCCCTCTTTTTCCTATTTATATGCTTTATAAAATTGGAGGAGTTAATTACAACTGTTCACGTGTAATTTAAACTCTAGAATTTTAAAGTTTGGAATTTTAATTGTTAGAATTGTATTCTAAACTTTAGTCAAACTCTAAATACCTTTCCAACTATTTTGCAATCTAAGGCTTTATTATTTTTTTTTTTTACATCATGCGGTGAAGTTATCTACAAAAAATATTATGATACTTAGTTCATTATATGATCATTTGGTAAGCATAGTTAATTTTCTACCGTATAATACATGTAATCATCTATCTCTTTATTTTAAACTTGTATTTATAAGTTTCATAATCAGCTTTTAATTTATACCAGCCTAATCATGGCCCAAGAGTCGATAAACATATTTTACCTACACGTATTTAATTTGTGTTTGATCAATATTAGGGGATTTACCAATCGGTTAGTGACTTTTATCAATGAGGGGAGTTATCTTTGGGTGTGAAGGTTGATCGCCCAATCAACTATTGCCCCGACGATTATACGGTACACAAGCGCCCTAACCACAAGTCTCGAACAACTACCAAAGGGCTTTGTTAATCAGGCAACGGTCGCTCGGTTTTGGTGGTTATTAACGATGGGGTTGTTCATCCTACGGTGAAAAAATATCATTAGAAAAAGGTGTGAAACACTTCGCGGGTCGTGCTTGACAGAATCCGTAGGATTACGTGATCTGGACCTTGGGATCTCAGCTTAATCTCACGGTCGATATCACTCGAGGGGAGAGGGGTTGGTTAGCTATCAATAGGGGTTTGCCTTCCCCGTCATTTTCACTATTTTCCTCAACCTTTTCTTTCCACCAAGTGTTATCTTCTTTTCAGGTAATAATGTTGACCGTGAACTTGTCTTCGTTTGAGGAGTCTTCGGGAAGGGGCAGTCGAGGATACGATGATGATGCCTTGTCTTCGTCGATGCCATGGTCTATCTACTCCTTTATCTTTGAGTCAACCAAGCGAGATAAAGGTTCGACTGACAACGTGACCAATGTATATAATAATAAGGATACTCGTATTAGGGTCATGAGTTTCTTTTTTTTAATGGCTGGAGATCAACACAACCAACTAGAGAGTGGAGTCTGGCCAAACTCTTCTTATTATCCATGGCTATGGTTGGGCATCCCACGACATGAGGGAATTTGTGACATGCTTTTGAATGAGGAGCAAGATAAAACATTAGGATGAATGGATCTGCCTTTTAAAGACTTATGCAGACATCCCTCTTATCAAGTTGATGGTGTGCATGGGGAACGAGAAGGTGTTCCATGGGAAGGGGAGCAGCCGCGATGACTTCTTCTTTATGTGTGCTTACCCGTTCAACGAGATTTACGTGCAACTTCCCCTTCGATGATTTCCACATAAATTTGCTGAGGGAACTGAACGTGGCACCCACCCAACTTCACCCAAACGGCTAGGAATTTATGCAAGCGTTCGTGGTGATTCACGCCGACCTTGACCTTACTTTCACTCCCACTCCAGCCATTTTTCATCATTACTTCCGCACGTACCCAAACACAAATAGGGGTTGGTTCTCCTTCATATCTAAGCACGGGAAGTGGTTGTTTGAGCTATACTCGATCTCCTTCTAGGGGTTCAAGAATAAGTATTTCAAGGTCGTGTAATAAAGGAAGTTGATCGACCGAAATTTTTAATGAAGGTGGTCGGCCTGAGTACCCCTATATTGGACCGAGAATCCCAAAAGGTTGACTTCAGGGCATAAGTTCCTAATGACACCAGAGGAGGTGGAGGCGATAAGCGTGATCAACGACTTAACTCGTTGCCTCCCCTCCCGACAGCTCATTCAAATCCTTGGATACGAATACATCAATACTAAGGTATTCAGTATGACATTTCCTTTTTTTATAAATAAAAATGTTGGTCTTCACTTGGCCAGAATTTCTATTTTCTTTCACCTATCATAGTTGTTGAAATTGTTGATAGGGGGAGCACTAGTTTAGCTGAACCTACAATCTTAGAGCTTCTGGTTTTTTATGATGACAACACATAATTAATAACACATGTGATGTTTATGTGTTACATGTTCATAGCTTTCATGTTTATGATTATTTAAGAACATGTTTGTGTTGATTCTGTCATTGATGCAATTCACTGTGTTTTACATGAGATCTTATCTGTGAATGCATGACATATGTTTTAGAAAAGGAAAACCACAAGCACTTTTGTTGAACTTATAATATGTGGCAAAACAGCAGTTTTAAGTCGACTTCATTATGAAGTAAATCGATTAAAACTCGTGGCTTTGCATAAACTTTTTCAAAGTGTGCTGTGAGAATTTTTGAATAGAAAGTTTTTTATAATTTTGTTTAACTTTGTTGTATAGTCGATTACATGCAACCTGCATTCGACTAAGTCTGTTACAGTTTTGAAATTCTGTTAATGTTTGAATTAAATGTTACAACAACTATATTTTTAAATATGTTGACCAAGCATTTATTGTGATTCAACTGCATTAATTGTACATTCAATTAACTGCATTTGTTGCTGCTAACTGCTTTAACTGAAGTGTTGTATTCGACTGCATTAGTAGCTAAGTTGACTTGAGAGCGTCAGAATTGTGAAAAACTATAAATAGACGCAAATTTGAATTATGTAAGAACTTGTGTGAATTCTAACATTTTCATATTCATTATAGATTAGTGTTATCTTACAGAACGTGGAAAAGCTCCAAGAATCAAAGAAGAAGACCGTGGTGATCATCTCTTGTGATTTCTTGAAGAGCAAAATTGTTGTGCTTTGAAAGAGCTGATCAAATCTGCACAGAGTGGTGTTTAGTAAAAGATCAAAGTTGACAATCTATTGAAGATTGGGTCAATTCCCTATTGTGATTACAGGAAGAAGAGCGTGCAACGTTCTTGACTTTAAGGGGTTTCTCAAAGGGTGTAGACAGCAGAAGAGGGGATTCTTGTTGCTGGTCTTTTTGTTGTATGTTTATATTTTGATTAGAGGGTTAGAGAGGTGTTTTATATTTTTGACGTGGAGGTCTCTATAAAAGCCCTGTTGTAAAATCCTTAATCATTATAGTGCATTTGCTTCTTGTGGTGTAAGGACACTAGATGTAGGCTTGGCCGAACCAGTATAAAAACTCAGCGTTTGATCTTTCTATCCCTACTTTGTTACATTCAGTCGACTTTATTTTTCACGCATTCGACTATATTTCACTGCACTACAAAGGTCATTTTTCACTACACTACTTTGAGAAAAAGATTTAAAGAAAACGTTGTTTTTGTGTTTCACCAATTCGCCTCCCTCTTGGTGTTGAAAATTAAGCCATTTTATTTTAACAATTGGCACCAGAGCTAGTTTTCATAAGATATTTGAAAAACTAGTCGATTATGTTTTATGTTAAATCGACTGATCCTGGAAAATGGCTTCTAATTTTCAAACCTTTGGTGAATGTGCATCAATAAATAGACCACCTCTATTTGCTGGTGAAAACTATGCTTTTTGGAAAATTCGGATGCAAATCTTTCTTGAATCCGTGGACAAAGGTGTTTGGTATGCATTCATAAACGGTCCATATGAACCCACTCATGTTTTGAATGGAAAAGTTGTTTTGAAAATTTTTTCTAAATGGACTCAAGATGAGAACCGTAGAGCATAATATGATGTTAAGGCTAGAAATGTAATTGCTTCTACACTAACTATGGATGAGTTTTTCAGGATATCCCAATGCAAAACGGCTAAGGAAATGTGGGAAGTCTTGGAGGTAACTCATGAAGGAACAAATGAGGTGAAAAGGGCCAAAAAGAATTCACTAATACAAGAGTATGAATTATTCAGAATGAAGGCTGGTGAGACTATCTACGAGGTGCATAAAAGATTCACGCATATAGTCAACCACCTCATGGCTCTAGGAAAAGTGTTTGACAAGGAAGATATCAACATCAAGATCTTGAAAAGTCTAAACAGAAGTTGGCAACTGAAGGTTACTGCAATTTCTGAATCAGAGATCTTACAAGCATGAATATAGCTACCTTGTTTGGCAAGCTAAGAGAACATGAGCTTGAACTTGGAAGACTAAAAGAAGAGGAAGAAATTGAAGAAAAGAAGTTTATTGCCTTAAAAGCTACAAGCAGAAAAACTCCAAAGACTGTGGATTTTGTAGTAAAAAGAATTGATGAGCATGGTGGTAAGAAAATTCAATCGATTCATGAAAAACAAAAGTCAATTTACTGACCATGCAGGTACTGGAAAGTGAAAGAAAATTGCAAGATCAAATGTTGTTCAGTGTTATGAGTGTGGAAAAGAAGGACATATCAAGCTTGAATGTCCAGACCTGAAAATCAAGCAAAGAGGAAGCAGGAGATTTCCTCAAGACAAGAGCAAGAAGCAGAAAAGCGCATATATTGCTTGGGAAAACAATGACTCAGACTCTTCAAGTGATGAAGACTGTGATCGCGAAGAAGAATCAAATATCTGCTTCATGGCAGACTCTGCACAATCAGAAGATGATAGTGATCGTGAATTCAAAAATGAACCAATAGAAGTCAAGTACTACATGCTACTGGATGCATTTCAGGAAATTCATGTATAGGCCATGCGACTTCAGTACAAAGTGAATCGATTATCATCTGAGAGAAGAGATTATATACAGAATTGATAATCTTATGCAGGAAAATGAAAAGCTTGAAAAAGATCTTGAAGAGACTCTGAAATCTGCAAAGACAGTAAAGACCAAAGTACAAGTTGTTGAGAAAGAGTGTGATAATTGTCCTCTACATGTTGAGAAAATTGAGTACTTAACCAACACATTGGCAAAATTCACTCAAGGCAAAGAAAATCTTGATGTTGTGTTGAGATCATCTGGAAGAGCTATCTACAGACAAGGGATTGGTTATAAGGCTAAAAGTAATAGGATAAACTTAAAGAAATTTATTGATCTGAGTAAACCTACTACTAATGCATGCTTTTACTGCAATACACTTGGTCACACAGTAAGAAACTACTATTTTAGAAATGTTGGTGTTCCAAAGGGAAAATACAAATGGGTTCCCAAGGAACAACTTTTTGCAACTAACAAGCAAGGACCCAAATTCAAATGGGTACCAACATCGAAAAATTTAAATTGTTTTGCAGGATAACAGAGGCTGCTGTAGCAATGCACAACTCAAGGATGAGCTAACTTGATGATATCAAAGTTCTTGAGTATCTACAAGTGGTAACGATTATTATCTCACTGCATCATGCATGATATTTGTTTGAATGATTGTTTGATGAATGTATGATTGTTGATTGATTGATTGAGATTGTTTTATGTGAAAATATGTTTGCCCGACTTTTAATCGATTCCATTATTTGTTAAGTCGAATATCTTCTGTGTGTTGTGTTTCTCTGTTTTGAAATATTAAGTGAAACATGGAATCGACTTTTACAGAAATAAAATCGACTAAAATTCTCTGTTAGGTGCTTTCTTTAGTCTTGAAAATTTGAAATTTGACAATGTCTGTTTTTGGTGCGAAAATGAATCTTTCTGCGTTCCCTCCAAATTGTTTTTGGCTTATTAAAACCTAGAATGAGATAACCTGTCATGTACTCTCTCTGCTGCATTCGAATCCTCTATTCCTAAATTCTCTACAAGCTCTTGCAATCACTATCCACAAATGGCTTCAAGCTCATCTCAGAGAAAAAGGGTGAAAACCGTGGGTATCAAGAACATGAGAAGATCTTCACACCTTGATGGGTGGATGAGCGATGTCGACATTCAATCAAAATTCATTGACTGCTGGAAAAGGAGGAGTCTTACTACACACAAATTTCTGAAGATAAGCTTCTTCAGGAAAGAAGGTTTTCAGTTCCAAAACTGGCTAAAACGCCAGGGCGTAAATAAGTTTGTGGAATTGGCTGATCCATGGTATCCTGAACTTGTCAGAGTATTTTATTTCAATTTGAGAATAAGTGAAGGAACATTGTGCTCCAGAGTCAAGGGAGTTTATATCAAACTTACTGAAGAAGTTTGGACGGAGATAGCTGGACTCAAAATGGAAGGTGAAAGATGCCATCTTGGTGTGGATGGTTTTCACAAGTTTTCTGTATATCAGGATAGCCTGAGAAATCCTAACGATATTCGAGACTATTCTCACTACAAAACGGGTGGTATGATGAAGGACGATAGACTAACAGTCTTCGTCATTTCCTAGATCTTAATGCCAAGAGGAAGTAATCATGCTCAGGCTACTACAGAAGACTTATATCTGCTGAAGGCTTTCAAAGAAAACATTCAAGTAGACTGGCCTGTAGCAATTTTCTGATAACATGCTGAAAGTTACCCGTCTTGAATAAGCAAAGTTGTTGTACTGTGTGTTCATTTCCAAGATCCTTATTCATTTCGGAGTTGACTACATTGGTGAATCAAGTGAGTCCTACAACCAAACAAGCTTGATCAACAAAGCTGCTCTACACAAGATGGGAATGCAACATACACCAGAAGGTTGGAGGTTCAAGGATGAAGTTACTGAAGATAATGATGAAGATCAATCGGATGAGGAAGGGAGTACACCTGATGATAGTGATGGAATGGAAGAGGATGAGAATGTTGTTGAAGAGAGCAACAATGACTTGCTTCTTGGAACCTATTTGAAAAAGAATAAGAAGAAAGTATAAATAGTTTGTTTGTTTGGATGTTTTGTTTGTTTTTAGTGCTTGTTTTGTTAATGGCTTTTTATGCCATTCTATATTGGTTAATCTGATTGTAATATCTTTTGAGAATTAATGAAATCAGATATTTTGCTTAAATTCAATTTGTATTGATTAAGTCGATTGTGTTATGCATGAAGTTGATTGCTTTAATGTTTACTATTGCATTCATACATTTACACACACAAATTATACCTGTAATAATTCTTGTATTACAATAATTCTAAAATGCTTGATCTGGAAAAGATCTTGAAAGGTTTTGCAGGAAAATTGCTTCTGGATGAACAACTGGAGATTAACTCAAATGGAAAGCAATGAAGTCGATTGCAACTGAGAATCAATCGATTACTATTTAACAGGGGTTATAAATTCCATGATTTGGAATTTGGTTATTCGGTTTATTGATCACATATTATTAATTGTTTCTTTTTCAATATATCTATGTTCTATAATTGATTGAAATTGATGTATTTGCACAATTTATGTCTTGAT
>NW_025904838.1:9537-26734 GCF_018835915.1 Vigna umbellata
AAAGGATGGCAGTTTACCCAGGAGGATGGTAAAAGCGACCACGGAAGAATCCTCTCCAATCAGCAACAACACCCGGAAATCTCCATTCACTCCTCAAAAATCATGGTGTGAAAACCTTGGGGTACACATTCTTGGTTAGCTTGTTCTTCCAAGCATTTTCATCGTCCTTCGTGAAGATCTTCCGAGAAAACAGCCGTCCTTGAAATGTTGTCATGGTCAAAGGCACTTAGACCAGAGTACGGACCCGAAGAAAACATTGAAGATGTCCCATCCGACTCATACGTGGTAGAAGACTGTCTCATGTTGGGCCGTGTAATGGATGAGGCTAACACAGGATCATGACTTTCTGTGATCCGCTGCACCATTTTAAGTGACTGTACCACTTCACCCATTGTAGGTCGCTGGCTTGCTTCGGGAGCAACACAGGCTGCAGCAATAGTGCAAACACGTACAAAATCTTCTTTTGGATACCTTCCCCCAAGCCTTGGATCAGCAAGTTCTTCCAACCGATCCTTGTCTCTAAGAATAGGTCTTGCCTGAAAGGGATAACCACGTAATTATTGTATAATCAACATAAAACTCCAAATGAAAATTTTGAACTCAACAAGGGAATGCCAAGGTATGAATCTAACCCAAGTAACAAGGTTCTCTTGTCCAGTTGGCTGTGACATATCCACTGGTTTCCTTCCAGTCAACAGTTCCAGCAAGACAACCCCATAACTATAAACGTCGCTTTTAACAAGAAGATGTCCAGTCATAGCATACTCAGGAGCTACATACCTACATAAAAGTTTGATTTCATCTTAAAACTAAATTAAATGAAAATGATTAGTATAATACAAGAAAGAATAGACTGAGACTAACCCAAATGTGCCCATGACTCGAGTAGATAAATAATTGGCCCTGCCTTCAGGTGCCTGTTTAGCTAGACCAAAATCTGCAACTTTTGCATGAAAGTTGTTCTCAAGTAATATGTTGGATGCCTTGAAATCTCTGTGTATAACACAGGGCTGTGAATCTTCGTGCAGGTATGCAAGTCCTCTTGCAGCATCAAGGGCAATCTTCATTCTAGTGTCCCAATCCAAAGGGCAATTTATTCCCAGGGGACCTAGGACAAGTCGGCCAATTTCAATTAAGCATAATATATAGTTTCAGAAACAACACCATTGTAGAAAACATGTACAAGACTACAAAGACGATACGAGAAGTTTTATTACCATGAAGCCAGGCCTCTAAACTTCCATTCGGAACAAGCTCATAGCAAAGTAGATTTTGTGATGCCTCACGATTACTATAGTATCCCACTAGTTTTACAAGGTTACGATGATGCAGCCGACTAAGCATCTCAACCTCAACCAAAAATTCTTTGTCACCCTGTTGCCCTCCACTAGTAAGCCTCTTAATTGCAACAGCAGTTCCATCATTCAAGACACCTTTAAAAACTCTACCAAAACCTCCTTCTCCGAGTACGCTTGCTAATTCAAAATTATTGGTAGCTTCTTTCAGTTCTTCATAAGCAATAAAGCGTGTACTGGTTGGATGGGGAAGAGACCCAACAGCTGGCACTGTGCTTTCAGTCCTTGGCTTTTCTGTATAAAAGAGAGCAAACTTAGTAGCAAACCTAGAAGACAAAAGACTAACACGAAAATAATGAACAGATAAGAGTGCCATAAGTTCCTGTATTTTCTCTTCAGTCTGAGTTCATCAATGCACATCTGATTTCTCCAGAAATACTAAGTATATAAGTTGAATCACAAGCATTTCTACCTTTTAATATCTGAAAAAGTAAACTCATGTTGGGTTGAAATCCTAAATTTAAGTATCTCAATAAGGTAAAATGTGGCCTTCGCTATTTTCCTCCAAACAGACTTATAACTATGTGAAAAATTGGCAACCTTCACTGCTCCAACAGCATAGATATTCTTGCTTCAGTTGAAAAAATTATAAACTATATTAATTTTCACAATCAATGATCACAATTTACAATATACACAGCCATATTGAATTCCAATGAATATTTTGTCGTGCAACTAATAAACCACTCTGAAAATACTCATAATGAACACTTGCAATTAATAAGCTCAGGGAACTTCTTCTGTCCTTATTTCTGCGTCATGAGAAAAATTTTGTTTGAGGGAACCCAGGTTGCCCTCTTCTAGTTGATATACTTATTGCCTTTACAACATCCAAATATAAAAAGGACACCAAGCATAATCAGTACCGGCTTTTAACTTTAATATGCTGTTATAGGAATGAAAAGAAGAAAAATAACACGTTAGAAATAGAAATATTTACCAGTTTCCATGGCAGGTGTTTTTGTTTTTGGCCTCATCGTACATAAGCAAAGTGTAAGTACACATACAATGGAAATGAAGAGTACGCCAGTCACAATTCCAAGAATAAGAGGCAAGTTTGAATGCTTTCCCCTGGAAGAAGTACTCGATAATGTGGTTGGAGGTGCTCTCCTGTGAGGAGCTCTCTTAGGTGATGTAGCAATTGTAGGAGCTGCATTAGAACCCAAATATATGTTATCATATTATATTATACATATAATGCACTGATTTCATTATTAACACATCCTTGAAGGCCCCCACGAAGAGGCGGTTGTTTGAAGTTCCTCTTCCAAAGGAGTAAATTCAGAAACCACAAAAAATCTGGTATCACAATAGACTAGTTGAGTGCATCCTCTAGAGCTATGAGAGACCAGAGAAAGAACATTGGACAATTTACTACAAAATTATTTATAACTCATTGAAATTATACAAATATGTGGCAACAAGCCAACGAGAAAGACTAACACATGCATTGAAGTGTAGTAGTTGTGGAATCACAGATGCAAACTCTGGGATTTGGGTTTGGTTCAACTCAATTTTGGTTTTATCTATAGTCAATAGGGATCTCTTAGAGCGCACTACCTAGGATTGTACATCTAAAGCATCAATATTAAAAGACTTTGTTTATAGTGGGAAAGCCAAAGGGACAATTAGTTGTATTGTATCTATAGTTAATAGGGATCGTAGCATACCCTCCTCATGCATAGGATTAGACATCTAAAGCATGGATATTCTTTTATACTAGGAAAGCCAAAGAGGCAACAAGTATTTTGGACAGTTGAGGGTTGGCCGATACAAAATCTATGATAAGTCATCTTAAATTTTGGCTAGGTCTAACTCCACCCCCAAAACTAATTTATGAGGTGAAGATAGTCCAAATCTTAGAAACCCTAAGTCATATATATCTATAATTGATATGGGATCCTAACACAAACCACAAGCAAGCAGAGCTAAACAGTTCGATGTTATGACTTAGAAGCAATATACAAGGAACTATCTTAATTAACATTTCACAAATTTGGATATCACTTTCATAAGTATCAAAGTTACATGATTTATATTTATTGGTACATGTAGGAGAGCTAATATCTACTAGAGATATAACCAAATTTTTGTATATAAAAGGATGGAGACCGTACTTTGTAAACTAATTTTGTGAGGCATATAGTTAAACTTAAAGTTCAATTTCTAAGATAATATTAGAGTCTATCCTAACAAAATTTGTTAGGTCCGTGTCACTTGTTATCAATGTATTATTCCTTAGAGCATCAAAATATCTCTCTTCTTTCCTTACCACTTAGCAAAAACATTAAAAAAAGGATGTGAAATTAAAACAGTTAAATGGAAGTAGTCAAGACAGTAAGATTTACATATTTTAAAAAGTTCCAAATAAACATTATATGTGGCTGTTTTTATACAACAATGTTTCACTGTTTTAGTTCCAATTATCAACAACAGTAAAGTATAATGATTTGTAATGACATGTTCAATGATTTTAGATACCTTGAGAAGGAGGTGGAGCTTTAAACCAGGTTATATTGAGGACACTGTAGTTGCCCACATATCTGCTGTCTAGTTGAACCTTATGCAATGAGAGCGACGAATTTATTTTAGCGGCTTCACTGGCGGAGAAACTGATCCCTTTATTTGGAGTGATATCCATCGATATATTCAATGTCGACAAGCTCAGTAGGTAAAATTTAATAATTTCAATTTGGGTAGTGTTCAGCTCAAGTTGGGTGGCCAAATCATCGAGAAAAACAACATTCCAGTCAGGGTTTAGAGAGACATTCAAAAGAAGCAAGTCTAGCTTTATGGGATAAGCACATTGGCAAATCTCACTGCCTCGTTTCCACACCATGTCATGTCTGCAACAATCTGTTCGTGTTTTATAATAAAATTAATCGAGCAATTACAAGTTTAAAAAACACAATCCAACTAACAGACAGTGGCACTAAAAAACGAATTTCAAGTGAACTCCCATTTAGCCCCTAAATTTGTGAGAGCAGTCAGAAGAATCAGAAAATAATCAATTTAAAAATATTTGAAACAAAAATTCTCATCATTTTAGTCTCTGGAATATACAACTCACTATCATTAGTTTCTAAATTTTATAACTTGCGATAATTATAGCTCCTAACAGAGATTCCGTGACAGCACTTTCCAAGTTCAGGACTAAAATGAGGGTTAACTTAACTCCATTAGAAAACAATTTTGCTCGAATTACCGGAAACAAAAGGGGACAGTGGTGGTTGAGCGAGAGCAGGAATTGCATCGGCAATGGGATGCACAGGGGCAATATTCTTAAACGCAGAACCCGGAGGTTCTAATTGTACTCTTCCTTTGGTGAAATTGGCACGTGATGGGATTGGTGCAGGCAAATGCTTCAACCCAAAAGCATTTGCCAGTAGTGGCAGATCACCATCAACCACAGGTGGAAGAGCAGCTGGAGATAAAGAAGGTGTTTGCTGTTGCAGGGTTCTACCACATTCACCATACTCAACCACAAACCACACCGTGCAAGATAACAACCCAAGCAACAATTTAAACCCACCTGCATTATTTGCCAAATGTCAAACAGACCCAACCTAACAAAAAAAAAAAAATCAAGCTTGGTCTGCACACGAAAACCTATCATTACCGATTGAAGAGGTGGAACCGGCGACCAGCGACATCGGCGATGCCGGGAACGGTTCAGATCAGATCTACGGGGTTGCGATAAAATCAACGGTGGAAATTGAGCTGGGGGAGTGAAGTGGGACTCCGAGTGAAGAAGGTGTGCATGACTGAGCTGAATCGGAGGTGTCACTGTTACCGGTTACTCACGGTTACTTGCCGGTGGCCTGACGGAGAAGGTTTGGGTTTGGGGGAAAAAATGGGTGTGGGTGAACGACGGTGTTATTTTTTGTGGATTTTGGTGTGGAAGGGGTTAATTAATTGTTTTGGGTCCCCCAAAGGTGGTGGCCACCGTTGACGGAAAAAGAATGACATTAACGGTAAACTAACGGTAAGAAGTTATAAGGACAGGTAGCTCTCTTGAAACACTACATAAGTGCAGTGATAAGACGCCTCGTCACGTCTCTTCTATATCTTTCCACGCTGAGGAGGTTTTTTTTTCGCAGAAATATTATTAAAAAAAGTTTTAAGAATATTGGTAAGTTTATTCTCTGAGTATTAGTTGACAATTCCTTCTTCTTTTTTAACTAATTCAAAAAACATTTTTTTGTTTTTCAACATTTACAAAATATGAAATTTGATAAACTACGCCTTTAAAACACTATTTTCATTAACTAAAATAATTGTTAAATTAAACGAAATCTTTAGTGTGTTAGAATTTCAACCTTAATTAACATGTTCAAATGATTTAAGTGAAAAATATTGTCTTGTTTTTATATTATATAAATATTATATATATATATATATTATTTTTTTTTTTTTTTTTTAATATTCTTTTTTTTGTTTCTATTTTGCAGTTGTGTTTTTATTTTATTGGAAGAATAAGAAGAACACTAAAATATATGACATATTATGAATCTGGGAAATGATTGTATAAAGAATAAAATTTAAATGTGATGTTGATGATGACCAAAAATGATCCAATATCATTTGAAGAAGTTGTGATAAGTAAACACTGGAGAAAAGCAATAACGAAAGAAATTGAAGCTTTAGAAAAGTCAAACCAATTGAAATTAAATGAGTGTTTAAAACAAAACTGGGTGCAAATGGGCAAGTGGAGAAATACAAAGTAAGGCTCGTGACAAAAAGGTATGCATAAAGGTATGGAACTCATTACGCTGAAATTTTTGTTCCAGTGACAAGACTTGATACCATAGGAGTGATGTTGAGTATAATTGCTCAATTTAGCTAGGTGGTATTTAAACTTGATGTGAAGAGTGTCTCTTTCATCAAAGAAGAGACTTTTGTATTGCAACACAAGAAATTTCTAAAAGAAGGAGAAGAAAATAAAGTTTATCATTTGAAGAAGCCATTATATGGCCTCAAATAGGTACCACGAGCTTGATATAATTAGATTAAAGCCTATTTTGCACAAGAAGAGTTTGAAAAGTGTCTTAGTGAATACATCTTGAATCAAAATAAGGTAAATTATTAATAGTCAACCTTATGTTGACGACTTAATATTTACTAGGAATGTAAAACTATGTGTGATGACTCTAAACATTCAATGATGTTACTTTTGATATTTCTGATTTAGGAAGACGAGTCATTCTCTCAGGCTTGAAGTTAAGTAATAATATTCAAATGAAGTATTTATCTATTAAAGAACGTATGCACAGGAGGTGTTATCCAGATTTGCAAATGCAGGATAACAATTATGTGAAGAATCCAATGGTTATAGGAACAAGGCTATATCTAAGAATCAAGATATTTAAACAACTAATTGGAAGTTTGATGTATGCAATACTTACTACACTGGATCTAATGTATACAATGAGCTTAATAATCAAATTTATGACCAGTAATACTATGGAACATTGGCTTACAACAAAGAGAGTTATGATATGTAAAAGGAATAACAAATTTGGAAATCCGATACAAGATAGGAGCTGGTAGTAGAACATTACTATCCTTTACATATAGTAATTATTCTAGTGACTTGATGACAAAAAAAAATTACGTATGAATTTGTGTTTATGATGAGAATAAGAGCAGTTTCTTGGGCTTGAGGCTTGAAAGAAACAAATAGTGCTTGCCTTATCTACCACTTAGGTAAAATATATAGCAGCACATTATGCGCTTATTGATAGGTTTAGCTTGGACATGATTATGTGTGAACAATTTTACTATACAAGTATCCAGATATCTAATGTTTCAGGGATAAAATAAACACATTGATATTAAGGTTTTTTTTTTTTCGACATTTGGTGAATGGTGAAATAGTCAAGTTGAGCTTTTGCAGCTCCTAAGACCAGCTTTTAGATATTATGAAAAAAACTTTAAAATTAGAACAATTCAAGAAATTTTGGATCATGATTGCAGCAGCTAGTATAAATGCATTGGCTTTAGGAAGGGAATGTCAGGTTTTAATTAAAAGTATTTTTGGTCTGTTTTTTTTTTATTATGTTTCTATTTTTCAGTTATGTTCTTATTTTATAGGAAGGAATAAGTATTAGTTCCTAGAGTTTAGTGTTGGATAAACGTAAATGGGATCCACACCCTAAATTAAGGGTCAATGTTTTGCTCCATGTTTTCAGCTTTGTTGTTTGGTGTTTTGTGTGAAGCTCTTCTATAAAAGAAGCAAAGAAGAGGAGAACCAACAGAGAAGCAGAAACTAAAACCATCGTGAGAGAAGTGAAGCCACGGTGAAGGAGAGGAAAATTAGAGAGAGTGTGCTTCTGTGAGTGTGAGAGTTTTGTATACCATCCGAGAGTGTGAGATATTTATTGAGAGATTCTCAGAGAGTGAGAGAAACACTGTAATCCTACTTTCATAGTGGAGATAATTTTCAAGACTAGGTCCCTTGGTTTTTTCCGAGGGATTTTCCACTTTAAAATTTTCGGTGTTATTATTTCTACGCTTTCATTTCTACGCTTTCGCATAGTGCCTATTTTAAGTTCACATAGGAGGGAACAAGTACCGCTGTTTCCCAACATTTAGGGATCACATCCTAGTCATGAATATGATCGGTGAAGTTTAATTTTTTCTGTAAAAGATTAAAGAAAAACACATGTTCAATTGTCTTTCTATGCTTCTGTTAGGAAATACTTTTAAATATTTATATAACAAATAGAAGTTATTTACTAGCGTAAGAAATATCAATAAAAAATCTATATATAAAATAGAATAAGAAAAAATAAATGATAAAAATTATTCATATAAAAATATAAAATAAAACACTTAAAAATATTCTTAAATAACAACCTATTTAAAAAACAAAAAATAATTAGTCCATCACTAATTTAGATATTAATTTATAAACTAAAAAAAATTAATGTCTAAATAGGTTTATCCAATCTATTTACTATGGCTTATAATATCTTTTCATTATTTTAATTTCATTTCCAAAAAAATAGCTAACTCTAAAAAGGAGTTTAATATATTTTTGTAAAGCTTAATCGAAATACACAATTTAAAGACTACTTTATATACTAATTTATAAATTAAAAATTATTGATAGTTTAAAATAATTTTTATTATGAATAAAAGAGTATGATTAGATTTTAAACTAGTCTTTAATATTAATTACTAAGATTTTGGTTACCAACCTAACTCTAAAGAGTAATTTAATACATTTTGTAAAGTATATTGTATAACCGATCATCAATGTACTTTCTTACGACAACCAATATACCAACTTCCTCGAAACTAAACATCTTGCCAAACTTGGAGAGACCTATATACATTATAATCGGTCGATCTACGTTTTAGGGGTGACCGATCGTTAAGTACAATGTAAATTACTCTTCATAAAGCCTACATGATTAACAACAAACATACTTATGAACTCTTGGGTCGTAATTGGATCAACACTAATTAAAAGCTCACTTCAAAACCTATAAAAGGTAAAGATGTAAGTGATTACATTTATTGTAAAATTAATACTCATTGTTATAATTGATCTAATTCCGTAACTAACTTGAGAATTAGGATGACTTTGACAGGTACATCACTGCTGGACTTGAAGACTGAACTAAGAATATTGAGAATAACGATATCGAGAATAGAAAGTGACAAAGGAAGATCGACAATTAAGTGTACAGAAGTAGTTTTTGACTTCACTATCCGAAACATAAAGCTTAATCGAAAAATAAAATCCTAGTATACTATTTAACCATCATCAGTGGTTCTATGGAAACTTTTCATAAATGAGTTTTCACAACAGTTGTGTACGAGAGATTAATGGTAAACATAATTTACACATGTAATAGAAGAAAAAATATGTATAAATGCTTGTTTTATATTGATTTACTTAAGTTTAACTATGTTCAATTTTTTTTTTCAATAAAGTCTTGAAAGGTTGTATTACAATAAATTTATTACAAACAAATAATATTTGCTATCATTTTTTACTTACAAAAGTATAGAGTGATTTTTCTAATACATCCTTGTTTTCTCCTTCTAAAATAAATAACACAAAAGGTAATGATTAATGTAAAGAAAAATTCTCAATGCATAGGTTGCTACTATTTTTTTTTTTTTATAAGAAGTTCTAACTAATGTTGGAAAGTCTAAGGAGTAAGACTATTTACCAATGAGCCATCAACTAATTACATAAGAAAAGATAAGAAAACAGTAAACCAAACTCTTTAACATAAAAGGTTTGTAAATCTTTGCCACTTTTATGTTTGTTAACTTGTCCATATAAACAATATAAGATTCTACGCACTTAAAACTTCAACATAATTTTCCAGCAAAGTGTTATCAAAGTCAACGTCAGTTTTAGGCTCTGTTAGTTTAAATAGATGTTACTGATTAGACCAATTATCGCAGACGGATATACTAGATAGAATATGTTTTAATTTAAGAATTTGAGAGAGAATGCAGGAGCCAATTTTCAGGATCACCTTCGTAATAATGGATCTCACTGACCTCTTTTGACAATGCATCATCTCTCTCTGTATATAAAAACTTTTCTTGGCAGGGTCTAGGTTTAGGCGAATAATACGACAAGCAAGAGTCATTATTGAGTATTTACCGACAAACAAGAGCTTTCGCTCAAAGGAAGCTTATAATCACACTTAAAAAAGAGATAGTTAGAGTTTAAATACGAGTTGATGTCATCAATATGAAATATTACAAATTAAACAATGCACCAGTATGAAGGATTCATAAATATAAGTTTTAAGTTGAAGATGTCAAGTTCTCTACTGTTATTCATTAACGAAGATCTCCCTAGTATTTTCTCGTCTTTGATTTCCCATCAATCAAGTTAAATTTTGGACTAAACCATCAAAAGACAAAATACGTTTTTGTATTATATCATTATCGTAAAATGTCTAAATCCAGGAGATTAAATATCAATGTATTCAAGTACAAAATATCAGCACTCCATATAATCTAGTTGGAAAAGGATAAGTTGTATTACTAATTTCATGGGTTCTCGCTGTATTTCCTTCTTCAAGAATGTACATGAGGCTTTGGACAGTGAACATAAAGGTGAAAACCCCAAGTCTCAGAAAAATGAATTCATGCCTTTGGGCACGTAGTTACATCTGCATTGTTGGCTACCATGCGTCGTCGGGAAGCGTTTGGACAGGCTTCCAAGCATGGCTCCTTCAGGATGGTATCATCTTGTGGGGGAAGAACTCCGAATTTGAACTGCAATTTTAAAAGACGAGAGAGTAATGACAAGTACAAAGTTGGTTTTCAATAAAGATTACTTAATATTACCTGACAGCTGTAATCGCCAAAGTTAGGCTCCATAAGTAATGGAACCCCCATATGATCCTTGAAGAAGGTCTACATAGAAAAGAGTCAATACAGTCCTCTAGAGAAAGCAAAAACTTCGAAGCATGCATAACACGCTTACATCTGTTTATAACATAAAATAAAAATAAGCAGGTGTGTTAAAGATCACTAACCTGTGTCGGAAACTTACAGGTGTTGGTACAAATACCAACACACTTGCTTTCCTCCAGATACCTGCATCTTTCCACATACACCTACAAGATTTACAAATACACTGCTTTGAATATTACAGATTTTTGGTATTATTTTACCAACACTTAAAAATGATCAAACACATTGAAAAGTACAAGTGCTCACCCCACTACTGCATGAGGTTCCATCTGTTAGATCAACAGAATTCACTTTGCAAGGGCCCATTAGCCATTGGCAAGTCAATACAGTAACCCTAGCTTCAAAACCAAAACGTTTTAGGATATCTAACCAAATTTCTTAGGGGAACATGAGGCAGGATAAAGATTCGGGATTCATCTAAAAGAATTGAAAAATGAAATATATCTCATCAGACTCACCAACCATCATAGCCGCAATTTTGCCTCCTCCTATGGGAGCTATGAGCATTTGATAGAGCTCCAAAAGATATGGAGGGAACAGAGACCTCAATATTCGTACCTTACACAAGTTGTCACAACAGGTAGCGAACTTACTTTCGGACAACATGACCATTAAAAATTCGTAACATACCATATAGACTCAAGATGAGCTCAATTTGTAATAAACTTTTAATTTAATACAAGATTATCTCAAATAAAATCACACTCAAAACAATTTTTCATTTTTACCGAATAAGCCTTTTAGGTTTTATTTGAGCCGAAAAGTTTTACTGTTTTCTACTTCACTACAAACGATTTTATCAATCAATATCCGTTGTAACATCTCCGACAGTGCAACCACAATGGAATAACTTAACTCACTTTTCGGTGTGAGTCCTACAGTGGCACGTGAAATTTAAGTAAATTCTCAAACACGTTCTGCAATTATCTAAAAAATGTTAAGAACTCTGATAAGAAAATTGCTTATAAACAACAATTCTTGATTTCTTATATAAGAATTGTCACGTCAATTGTCAGTTGCCTGAATTGTAAAACTGCACAAAAACTTGTTAAGTTTAAGACCTCCATAAACAGCTCTCCTTTCGAGACGCTTAAACAAATTAAATTGGCTATCTAATGTTATACACTTTCTCATCTTAAAGGAGCCAAATAATAATAAAATTACAGTTCTAAGGGGCCAAACAATTTACGAAAAGTGATATAGCATATAAGAACGTTTCAGAAAAGGGGTAATTGAGAGAGAGAAACAAATTGAAATACCGCTGCTTCCACGGTAGTAGAATTGGAAGTGCCCTTCATCATTAGACGATGCGCAACTTCAATTAGTCCATCATATCCAGGTTCCTTCGAGTCCCATCCAACTTCCTGTTACATTATTCACAACCACTCAGCTACTACAATAAATTAACCATCGTATGAGAAGAGCACTCTACAAGGTTTTCTTTACCTGTACCAATTTGTTGCGGAACAAATTGAGAAACATGTCATCAAACACCCCAGGCTTGTATTCAGGTTTCGCAGCTGCAATTCCCACTTGTTCCACCTGATTCAATCCAGGAATATGGGAATCGTGCATTGGCCAAAGCGAATTTTGTAGCACGAATATGAAAAACAAAAGTAGAAGATACGCACCGCTTTGGAACCTGACGAAGGAGAAGAAAAGGAAACGCGAAAACGATGGTTCCGAGCACGCGAACACAGCACGGGCAATGGGGCAGCACCAACGACAATGCCTAGCGCCTTCATTTCTCTCTAACCGTAACTAAACCGCATAATCACTTCAGTTAAAAAAACTCAAAAAAGACTACCGGTTACCGGTTTTTTCAACTCAGAATCAAAACGACGCCTCGTGGCGCGTTTTGATAAACTCTAACGAAACCCTTTTAAGGAATCAATAAGAGACAGAGCACCCGATCCGACTGTGAGACGATCCAATCGACGGTGATGAATCACGCCCATCTGATTCCTGGTGGAGTATGGCTCCTCCGGCGAATTTGTTCGGTGGCTGACAGACCAGTGAAAAGTATTTCTCTATCGAATGTTATCGGCCTTGGACGTAACTGTAGGTAGCGTGTCGGAAACTTTGGACAACTACATAATGCAATGCAAAGCCATAAAAAATGCAGAACTCGAAATATGCGTGGAGCAGCTCCGAAGGTATCGCAGATTCCAGCACTCGACGTATCAAATATCAATTTATAATTTTTTGTTGTTGTAATTTTGATGTTGAAGTTTATAAATTTATAATGATTGCAGATAATAGAATGGATGGAGACGAGGAAAATTGACCTTTCCTGGAGTAATTATGCAGTGCAATTAGATCTTGTGTCCAAGACCAAAGGGGCGGTTGCGGCTGTGAATTTTTTCAGTGGTCTTCCTTCTCCAGCCAAGAACAAACAATTATATGTAGGGATGGTCAAACTGCACTATTTGCACTGCACTATAAACTCATTACAATTAACTATAAAATAGTTCAAAAAAATTGAACTGAACTAAAAAATAGTTCAAAAAAACTGAACTGATCTATTTTTTAGTTCAGTTTAACTCCAATATAGTTCAGAGTAAAGCGTTTGGTGAAAACAGTAGTTTTGGTACTGCGCTATTAAAGTATGGGACACTTCTACATACAAATCACTCTAACAGTTATCACTGACAATTTAAAAAAAACCATCTCTAACACCACATGCGTTTGTGGCAAGAAATTTGAGCAACCCCACACATGCTTGTGGCAATACATGAGGTTGAAAACATTATCCTGTTTGACTGAGGTGAGACAAACCCACGTGTTTCCTGACAACAAAATAAGCTGGATGGTATTCCGTAATGCCAGCAGAGAAAGGTGCAATGTTGCATATGAGAAAATGGGCTGATAACAGTAAAGAATATCTATTAAAAAGGCTAAACAAGATTTCATACAAATTTAAAACAAGAGTAATTCAAAATTGTAAAAACAAGCACACAATCACATGTACTTAGAAGCTTCCTTTATTCCTTCGCCGAGCTATGCAACTTATTATCTTATAACATGCCGTTAAATTTTTTGATAGCATTCTGAGCAGACTACGTCATTGTCAAAGGCACAATCCATACCCTTTTGATTGACCATCTCATCAACCGCTATCCGTACTCGATGCAAGTTTCCAAAGTGCGCAAAAGGTCATACAATGCTTGTTATCTACTGATAATCAGATCAGATTCTTGATGAACACGAGTGCCTATCTGCTCTTTCCTGGGATCACGGTGAGAAAACATACACATTACACTACACTGCATATACCTTGCACATCTAGTACACTACATCTTCTCTATATCCTATGTAGTCCCACACCATTTCAATTATCATTGTTCCATATATTACTACCCCTTTGACTTCATTTAATTATGCAGAGAGCTGTGCTAATTATAATCACTCTATTATATATGAGATACACGCTCAACAAACTCTCCTACCTTCATTAATTCAATCAACTTTCAACCAAAATCCAAAACCAAAGCCTTCAATCTCAGGCTTTAGAAACTTTTCTCCTATAAGAGTTTATTTCAAACTTGTTTTATACCCATTTAAAAGCTTGGCAGTCCAATATAATCCCATAATTTACGGCCAATTTTTCCTTCAAAGCCTAATTACTTAACCCAGCTCAATCATGGCCTAAAAACATCAAGTAACCCCAACAAATCTAAGCCTACTTCCTAAAAAATACCTTGAGTCAGGACTGCCTCTCTCTATAAAGAAAAAAATGTTGTGTTATACTGCTCTCCATGAACAAAATATGATGCCAATGCTACTCTCCCTTTACCAAAAAACAAAAATTGTTGTCTCCCTTTGGACTATTTAATATCACTTCTACTCACTCCCATTCCATTCCAGCTTCTCCTCTTTGTGTATTACCACTTGAACTGTTAGCATACCACTTGCTCTTTCCTTTACAATGAACCCAAATGCATCTCACAGTAAATTTTTACTCATCCCTTGCCAGCTGAATACGACTCATCATTCACAAATCCAGATTCTCGAAAATAAGGGAACTACATCTTTATAATTTTCTCTAGTTAACTGTACAAGGTCGTCATTGCTCTCAACCAAAACACCCATTCATCACAGAATCATCATTATCCAAAAAAAAAAAAGCAAATATAAAATCAAAAATTTCTAATTACTTAAAGCTCCCACAAAATACAGAAGAAACTAAAGTGTTACCACCACTAGTAGGATCATCCTAGATAATACACCCTCATGAGTGCCATCGCTTTCCAATTTGTTATCAATTAATGTTACCTTTTGAAAGAGAAATGAAAAAACATTAGTTTACCTTAGAGTGAAATGGTGGTTAGAGCCCTTCAAACAGTTAGGGATGGGTGAAGAGAGCACGGAAAAACCTTCGATGGCGGCGGGGTGAGACCTTTAAACGGCGACGGTCTTCGCGGGCGGAGAACAGTGTAGAGCCTTCGACAGTGCGGCGATGACAGAGTACGAAAAAGTCTCAACGGCGGCGGCGCGCGAAAACCTCAACGAGCCTTCAACAACGACAGATTTCCAATGGGCGAGTTGAAAAAGGAATGTAATGGAATGTAAGGGGGATGGGCAGAAAGAAAGGAAAATTGATACAGTGAAGTGAATGAGACTAAACTCCAATTAAACCAAGACTAAACTCCAATTTAACCCCAGGTACGTGAAAAGTCCTCACGTACAATATTTATATGCTGTCGAAAAATCTGTGTTTGTATTTTGTGTCCATTTATCTTACAACTATCTACAACATACTCATGAACGGAGGATTGATCGTCAGTATATACAGCAAATTGATTTCAAAAAAATTACATTGAAATAGACAAAATTAGAAAATTTTAAATCAGTAGTGGATCTCCAAGAGAAAAAGTATCACCCAGATGGGTCTTCTATAGGAAGTATAAGGCAAGTTAATAGAAAAAGGGTTACTTAGAAAACTAACAGATTATTTTGACACTTTTTCTCCTATGACTAGGATTTCCTTCCTTTATTTGAGTATTGTTAGCCTTAATAGTTATCCTTAAACTAGTGATACACCAAATGAATGTTAAAACTGTCTTTTTGAATGATGATTTAGAGGAGGAAATTTATATGACTCAACTTGAAGGATTTGTTGTACCTAGTTAAGAGAGTAAAGTATGCAAACTTTTAAAATCTTTGTATGGGTTGAAACAAGCACCAAAATAATGGCATGAAAAACTTGATAATGTATTGCTAAGTGATGGGTTTTCACCTAATGATGTTGATAAATGTGTGTACTCCAAATCTAAAAATGGTGATTGTGTTATTATATGCTTGTATGTGGATGACATATTAATCTTTGGTACATGTAATGAGATTGTCACTAAAACTAAATTGTTTCTAGGATTGAATTTTGAAATAAAAGACATAGGTGAAACCAATGTAATTTTAGGTATTAGAATCATAAGGAATTGAGATAATATATTACTATCCCAAGAACAATACATTGAGAAACTTCTTAAGAAGTTTGGATATTATGATTCCAAACTCGTGATACCCCTATGATGTTAACTCTAAATTGATGAAAAATAGAGTAGAATCTATCTCTCAGACTCAATATGCCCAAATAATTTGGAGTTTACTATACATGATGATCTTTCCTAGACTTGATATTACTTATGTAGTAGGTAGATATAGTGGGTACACTTAATGTCCTAATTAGGAATATTGGGATGTATTTGCTAGGCTTATGAGATACTCAAGAGATTTAATGGATTATGTTATAATGGATATCCCACTATACTAGAAGGGTACAATGATGCTAATTAGATCTCTGATTTAGATGAGACAAAATCCATTAATGGTTCGTTCACACTGGGGGTGGGTTGATTAGATGTAGATAACCAGGCAAACATTTCTTGCAAGATAACATGGACTCTGAGTTTGTTGCTCTGTGCTGGGTTGTTGTGAGGCTGGTAAGTTCTGAGTCGTTGAAAACAACTTCTTTGTTAAATTCACTGGAATGAAACAACTAAGTGCATATCATGTGATTGTCAATCGGCAATAGTATGGTTAAAACACGAATTCAATTTGACCACCAACCTATACATTGAGATACATTTGGTGCATGAAGAGTTTCCATTGCCTCTTTCTTTCTTTATGTGTGTCTCCACCTTAATCTCTACACTTGCCTACCTAGATCTGTCTCCCTATTTTCCTTCGCTTCCTCTCTCCCCCCCTTGTTTTCCCTTTTTTCTTTCTTCCCTTTTCTCTTTTTTCCCTTTTTTTCTTCCTTCCTTTTCTTTTCCTCCCTTTCTTTTTTTCTTTTTTTTTTCCCTTTTCCTCCCTCTTTTTCTTTTTCCTTCCTTCTTCCTCTCTTTCTTTTCCTTTTTTTTTTTTTTTTTTTTTTTCTTTTTTTT